>JAKCPB010001255.1:0-98923 GCA_021442155.1 Cymbidium sinense | reverse complement strand
GCTTCGTTCGGTTGCATTACTGAGACATAAAATAAGAAACACTAAAACAAAGAAAAAACCTGACTAAAGGCTGAAAATAAACCACACAAATCTTAAAGATAAAATAGAGTACACTAAAACCTTAAAACTGAGCTACTAAATACTGAAATACAAAAAAACTTAAACTAAAAATAAAATTAAAAAAAACAAACACAAATAAATAAAGATTAAAAGATAAAATAAAACCTAAACAACTAAAGCTAAACAAAATAAAATAAAAAATAAAATAAAAGATAAATAAAATAAGAATGAGAAAACCAATAAATAAAAGAAAAAACCAAACAAGATAAAATAAATCTTAATAAAATAAAACTTAACGTAAAATAAAAAAATAAAATAAACTTAAAATAAAATAAAATAAAAAACTAAATAAAACCTAAACCTAAAAAATAAACCTAAATAAAATCCTAAAATAAAAACTTAAACCTAAAATAAAAGAAAATAACCTCATAAAAATAAATAAATAAAATAAATAAACCTAAACTTAAAATAAACTAAACCAACCACAAAAACTAAACTAAATAGAATAATATAAAATGAAATAAATAAAATGACTAAAAATAAAACCTAAATATAAAAAAAAAACTTAAAAGCTAAACTTAAAATAAAATAAAATCCTAAACCTAAACCAAAAAATAAAAAATAAAATTTAAATAGAATAAATAAAATAATAGAAAAACTCAACTCAAAATATTCTTAAACCTAAACTTGAAAATAAACTAAAATAAAACTTAAAATAAATAAATAAACAAAATAAAATAAACTAAACTAAATAAAAAATAAAATAAATAAAAATAAATAAATAAATAAATAAACCTAACCTAAATCCTAAACCCTAACCCTAACCCTAAACCTTAAACCTAAACCCTAAACTGATCTACCCAACCAATAAACCTACCCAAATAAAAAAATAACCCTAATAAACAAATCCTAAACCACTGCCCTAATCACAAACCCTAAACCTAACCCTAAAACCCAAACCCCAAATTAAACCACATAAAACTAAGTAAATAAATTTTAAAATGAACACCTAAACTCTAAAACCTAAAAAACATAATCCTAAACCCTAAGAATGGGCGGAACCTTGATGGTAGAAACATCACCATCAACCAGGCTTAGTCTAAATCTGGTTGGGGAGGCGATGGTGAATGTGGCGATTATCATAATGGTGGTGGGGGATCTAGAGGTACTAAGGATATCGCCTGGTGAAAGCTAATGGCAAAAGGCCAAGGTTATAGCTATGGTGGTGGCGCATGGAGAGATCGGGGATATGATGGTGAATCCCGCTACTCGAAAGGTCAGGGTGGTTCTGATAAGAACTAGAGAAATTGAAGGATGATCGATCTAATCTGCTGTTTATGGAACTATGTCTTTAAAAATAAAAATAAATTAAAATAAAATAAAGAAAAACCTAAATTAAACTAAAAAATAAAATAAACCTTAGAATAAAAAACCTTAATAAAATAAAAAACTAAACATTAAATAAAAATAAAATAAATTTAAAATAAAAACCTAAACCTAAAAAATAAACCTAAAAATAAAACCTAAAAATAAAACCTCAAAATAAACAAAGAATTAGACCTACACCCTAAACTAAAAAAAATAAACCTAAACCTAAACAAAAATAAACAAAACTAAAATAAATAAAACCTAAACCAAAAAAATAAAATAAAATATAACTCAACTAAAAAGTAAAAAAAAACTAAAATTAAAACCCTAAAGATAAAATAAACTAAACTAAATAAAATAAAATAAACCTAAATAAAATAAACTAAAATAAATAAAAAAATAAAATAAAATAAACCTCTAGTTTACTTAATTTAAAATGCTAAACTCTAATAAATAAAAAAATCTTAAAAACCAAACTCTACCCAAACCCTAAATAACCCTAAACCTACCAAACTCTAATCCTAAACCCTAAATTCTAGATAAACCTAAAATAAAATCATAAAACACTAAACCTACACTAAATAAAGAAACCCTAAACCCAACCAAAGACCCAAAACCAAACCCAAAAAACTAAACCTAAAACTAAATAAATTAAAACTAAACCTAAACACTAATACCTATTAAACCTAAACCTAAACCTAAGCCCCAGAATGCAAACCTTGATGACAAGAACATCATAAAATCAGATCTGGCAGTGGAGGTGAAGGCAACGGCGATAGTTATGGCATTGGTGGTGGGGGATATGGAGATGGTGGTGGATAAGGAGGTGGTGGTTATGGACGAAGGTTATAGTCATGGTAGCGGTAGATGGAGAGATCGGGGATATGATGGTGGATCCCACTAGGATGGGTGGTGAGTTGATGGGAACCACAAAAAAATTGAAGAGCTGACCACAAACCCAGAACCCAAGCCTAAATAAACCCTAAACCCTAAACCTTAAACCCCAAAGCTAAAGCCTAAACCTAAACTAAATAAAACCTAAAAACCAAACCAAAATAAAATAATAAAATAAAACCTAAACTAAACCTAAAAAGAAATCTAATAAAATAAAACAAGACTAAAATAAATAAATAAAACCTAAACTAAACAAAATAAATCTAAATAAAATAAAGCAAAATAAATAAAATAAATCTAAATAAAATAAAATAAATAAAAAATATAAAAAAATAAATAAACTTAAACTCTACTAAAACTTAAACCTAAAATAAAATAAATAAACATAAACTTAAACTTAAAATAAACTAAACCATTTAAATACCTAAACCTAAAATCTAAATAAATTAAAATATAAATAAAATAGCTAAACTAAAAATAAACCTAAAAATAAATAAAATAAAACCTAAACCTAAACCTAAAAATAAAATAAATAAAACTATATAATACTAAAAATAAAATAAACTAAAAAATAAACCAAAACATAAACATAAAAATAAAAATAAACTAATAAAAAACCAAACCTAAAATAAATAAAACTAAAATAAAATAAACTAAACTAAATAAAATAAAATACACTATGAAAATAAAATAAAATAAAATAAATAAACCTAAATGGGTTTACTTAATTTAAAAAATTTTAAAATAAAAGATTAAAAATAATAAAAAAACCCCAAAACCCTAAACTCTAAAATACAAACTAATCTAAACCCTAAACCACAAACTAAACCTACACCTAAACCCAAACCACAAACCATAAAATAAAACCATAAATCTTAAAAACTAAACCTAAACCCAAACTAAACCTAAACCCTAAAGAAAAAGAAATAAACAAACTCTAAACCTCAAATAAAACACTAAACCCATAAAAACTAAAAACATAAAACCTAAACTAAAACCTAAAATTAAAATAAATAGAGACCTAAATCTAAATAAAATAAAATAAACTAAACCTAAACTAAACCTAAACTGAATGTAAATTTAAGATAAAATAAAATTAAACAAAAAAAATAAAATAAATAAAACCTTAAACTAATAAAAAATAAATTTAAAATAAAAACATAAAATAAAACTAAACATAAAATTAAAATAAAATAAACCTAAATTAAATGAAATAAATTAAATAAAACTTAAACCTAAAAATAAACCTAAAATAAATAAAATAAAACCTAAACCCTAAAATATTAAAAAAACCTAAACCTAAAATAAACAAAACAAAATAAACCTAAACCTATAAAATAAACTAAAATAAATAAATAAACCTAAAAAATAAAACTAAACTAAACTCTAAACAAAATAAAATAAAATGAACTAAAATAAACATAAACTTAAACCAAAAAAAAAAAAAACCAACTAAAAGAACCTAAACCTAAACCTAAAATAAAACCTAAACATAAAAAAATAAATATAAAACTAAACTAAAAAAATAAACATAAACAACTACATAAATAAACTAAAATGAAAAACTAAATAAAACTAAACTAAATAAAATAAAATCACCTAAAATAAAAAAATAAAATCACTAAAATAAAATAAACTAAATAAGATAAAACTGTGGGTTTGCTTCTTTAAAAAAAAAAACCAAGCCTATAACCATAAAGATGACCTCCCTAATCACTAAACCTACCCTCTACCCTGACCTAACTCCCTAAATAAACCCTACTTACCTACACTAACCTTTTAAACTGAGCCCTGATCTCCATCCTAACCACTCCTCCCTAACTACCCTACTCCACTGATTACTACCCTGACTTTAAACCTAAACTTAAAACCTAAAAACCTGAGTAAAATCTTAAACCATAAAAACACTAACTGATCCCAAAGTAAAAAACCAGATCAAACCATAAAAAGCTAAAATAAATAAAATAACCCTAAACTACATTGGACCCAGATCCTAAAACCCTAAAAAAAAAACTAACCTAACCTGAGCCCTAAAAAGATCAAAACCTAAAACTATAAACCTAAAATAAAATAAATAAATAGACCTAACCTAAATATTTTAAAAATAAAATAAAATATAAACTAAAATTTAAAACCTAAACCAATAAAATAAATAAAATAAAATAATAAAAAAAATAAATAAAAATATAAACTAAACTAAAATACCTAAAATAATAGAAATTAAAAATAAAATAAAATAAAACCAAATAAACATAAACCAAAGTAAACTTAAAATAAATTAAAAGAATAACTAAACTAAGAAAAGCCTAAACCTTAAATAAAATAAAATAAACCTAAACCTAAACTAAAATATAAACCTAAAATAAACTAAACCTAAACTTAAACCTAAACTAAATAAATAAAATAAACTAAAATAAACTTAAACCTAAACTAATAAATAAAACCAAAATAAACCTAAAATTAAAAGCCTAAACCTAAAAATAAAATAAATACTAAACCTAAATATAAAAATAAAATAAAAACCTAAAAATAAAATAAAATAAAATCAACTAAAAATAAACCTAAACCTAGAGATAAACAAAAAAATAAAAAAACATACTTAAGTAACATAAATTAATAAACTAAATAAACCTAAACCTTTAATTTTAAAAAAAAATGCAAATATAATTACTAAACCCTAAACCACAAAACCCTAAAGCAACCCTAAGCTAAAACCCTAAGCCTGCAAAAACTAACTCACAAACCCTAAACCCTAAAAACCCTAAACCCTAAACTCTAAATTAAACCCAAATCCTAACCACCCATAAAACCCAAACACTCACAAACCCCAAACCATAAACCATAAACCATAAATCCTGAATGTACAACCCTAAACCTCATAGTGGGTAGAACCTTGATGCGAACATCAAGTCAACTAGGCTCTAGATCTCTGTGGAGGTGATGAGGTGGCAATTTTTGAAGGGGTGAGGGTGATTTGGAGGTGCTGGTGGATATGGAGGTGGTGGTCAGAGTAGTGGTGATTATCGTGGAAGGAGGAGAGATGAAACTTCTGACCATGTGTGGGGAGGGAGAGGTTTGGTATGATGGCGATCCCTACTTGAAGTGAGCATAGTTTTGATGGGAATTGGAGAAACTAAAGGAATGATCTACTGCTTATGGATAGACGATTCTACTTATCTGATTTGCTCATGAGTGCTCATTTTTATTGATGTCATCACTTGTGTCTTAGAAAACATGGGACTACTTGGTTAATGAAATCAAAAAAGAAGAAATGTTGACTTTATTTTCTAATAAAAACTTTATTTTTTATTAAAAAAAATAAATAAATAAAAATAAACCCTAAACCTTAAACCTAAACTCTAAAAACCCAAAAACCTACCTAAAACCCTAAAACCCTAAACTATTAGTAAACCCTAAACTAAACCTTAAAAAACTCTCTAAAACTAATAAAGCCTAACTCTAAACTAAACACTAAAATAACCCTAAACCCTAAACTCTAAACCTAAAAGAAATATAAAATAATAAAATAAAAATACATAAATAAAACCTAATAGAAATTAAAATAAAATAAAACCTAATACTACATAGCTAAAATAAAATAAACCTAAAATAAGGCTAAATAAATAAAATAATCCTAAAATAAAACTAAATAAAATAAACATAAAAATAGATCAAAAATAAATAGAAAATAAAGCCTAAACCCTAAATTAAAAAACCTAAACCTAAAATAAAAATAAAATAATCAAAATAAAATAAATCTTAACTAAAAATAAACTATACTAAAATAAATAAAACATAAACTTAAATGTAAAATAAACTAAACCTAAACATTAACCTAAAGTAAATAAAATAAAATAAAATAAAAATAAACTAAACCTAAACCTAAACCTATACTAAAAAATAAAACATAAAAACAAAGCTAAAATAAAAACCTAAAACCTAAACCTAAAAAAATTAAAATAAAAATAAAAACTTAAACCTAAATATCAAATAAAACCTAAACCTCAAAAATAAAATTAAAATAAAATTATACTAAAATAAATAAGCCTGAAAAAATAAATTAAAATAAATAAAATAAAAAATAAACCAAAATACAAAATTAAAATAAAAAAATTATGTGAGACTCTATAACACCCAAGAGGGGAGGTGAATTGGGTAATATTAAAATTTTCAAAACTTAAATTTTAATTTTAAATAGAAAATTAGATTTTGATTTTATAATGATAAGATATAATTCTAAATGCAGCAAAATAAAAAATACAATAAAGTAAATAGAGACAAGAGGCACACGATTTTCGTGGTTCTAAACCCCAAAATTGACTACACGCTAGCCAAGGAATCCACTAAATGAAAAATGGTTTACAAAAGTACTCTCTATAACGGGTGAGTACAACCCCTACAACAATATGTACTCTCTAGAGGCAGTTCAACCCCAAAATAAATTTTTTACAACATAAAAAAAACAAAATAATAAATTTTGATAAAGTAAATCTCTCACAAATATACCAAGCAATCAAATTCAAAAGTGATCTCACAACTTATAAATGATCACTTTACAACTTAAAATTTGGCAAGCAAAATGCTCACTTAAAAATAAATATCTTAAAGTGATCTTACTAGGATGTTTATGTTATTATAATTTTAGAATAATACAAAATGATTTCAAAATAAATTCATAATATTCTTTTTCATAATAAAATAAATTTCAGCAAGGAGTAATTTATTTTAACCAAAAAATTCTTTCAATTAATGCTAAGATCACAATAAAAAAAATAAGTATATGATAGATCTAAGTTGGTTAGTAAAAAAAAAAGAGATCTAGAAATATGAAAATAATTTTAGCACAATAATTTATTTTAAAATGCTTAAAATATACTAAAATAGATCTAAGAATAAATGATCTTTCAAAATAAGACCAAAGAAGAAATATTTCAAGAAACCAAAAGAAATTTGTAGGAAAAAAATTTCAAAGTTGAAATAGATCTACAAATTATCACAAGAGTTTTTCACCAAAAAAAATGATTGAGAAACTTTGATGTGAAAACCAATGTTCAAAGCTAATCCACCAAAAGTATAAATTAGAAAGAAGAAATAGATGGTGAAAATAGCATGAACAACTAAAAGTATTAAGATCAAGAAAACAAACTCAAGTAATTTAAAAGGCTTGCTTGTTGAAGATGTTGAAGCTTCCAAACCAAGGATTTGATCTTGCAATATTTGGAGAACACTTGGAAGGAACATTTAAGAGATTTTCTCTTAGATTTGCTGAGAGATTTTGAATTTTGAATGAGGGATGCTTTCATAAAGAGAATGAGGGCTATTTATAGGCAAGAAGGTCTTTTAAAAAATTATTTCAAAGAAATATATTATACAAACTTCATGCTATCATGTGATAATTTAATATTCAATAAAAATATAATTTATATTAAACAAATATTAAATTTAGCAGCAAAAATTTGGCTATTCACATGGGAAAGTCAAAAGTAATCAAATGTAGCTCTTAATATATTCAAAGCATGTAGCATGCATCCATTATTAAAATCGTAATGTTTAAAAATCATAATAAATTCAATTTTAATGCAAAGTGGGTCATGTAACCACTTATTTTAAAGGAACAAATCCAAGGAATCCATGGAGATAAAATCGATATGAATTCTTTGATTAAACAATGACTTTGGCTAAAAAAAAAATTTATTATATTTGTGTTAATTTTGACATGTGACATTTAAAAATTATGATATAATTTATATATAATCATAAATATGTTAGTTATCATATAACCAGCAAATTAAATTAAAATACCTAATTACATTAAGTAAATAAAATAATTATACTTAATAGTTATGATCATTTATTACTTTGACAATTTTATTTCTATGTAGAAAACATATAATTGAATGTTAATTAAATAAAGATTTATATAAATTAACCTCATTAAAATAGTATGTTAGGTTGTGAGAAAATTGATTCATGCCAAAGAACTCATATGAATAGTCATATAACCTAAAATCATGAGCTTCACATTATTCCTTTCATTGTTTTATTCTTGCAATTTCTTCTAACAATTTGTGAGATGTATTGGATATGTAATTAGCAATTGATATATCAAACACATAAAAATATTCATTAGAACATCCAAGCATTTAATTAATCAAATTGAAAATTGCCAATAATCTCCCCAAACTAAAATTGATCATATTTTTGAAAGAAATTCTATTAAAAAAAATTTATGCATATGAGATGAATAATGTTGCTCCCCCTAAATGTATGCATTAAATAGACTTAATATTAACCAACATTTTACTCTTCTCCCCTTTTGACAACATCAAAAAGTGAGAACAAGCCACATTCAATTTTAAATATAAGGATCTAACATTCCAAGCATGCATCTTAAAGTACAAAAATGTTCTTCTAGTAAAGGTTTTGTAAAATTAATATTAACATCACCTTTCAAAACATGATCCCTAATAAAATGATGTCTAATTTCTATATGCTTGGCTCGTGAGTGATGGATAGGATTTTTAGTCAAACTAATAGCATTATTATTGTCACACTGAACTAGAATGTGATTATGCTTAATACCAAAATCTTCTAATTGTTGCTTTAACCAAAGGACACGAGCAACAACTGAACTACTATGTACTCTCGTGTGGATAAAGCTACAAAATTTTTGTTTCTAGATGACAAAGACACAAGTGATGATCCTAAAAAATGACATGTCCCAAATGTACTTTTCTATCTACTTTGCATCCGCAATCGCATCGAATAAGCAACCAAATCACATGATAAGAATTTTAGGATACCATAAACCTAACTAGTAGTGCCTATCAAATACGAAAGATACGCTTGTATTAAATGAGATTCTTTCGGGTTGGCATGAAAATGAGCATACAAACAAGCAAATATAATTTGCCTACTAGCGAAGGTATAAAAGTGAACCTATCATACTCTATAAAGTTTTTGATCAACATTTTCCTAATTCATCTAAATCTAATTTTATAGATGGGCTCATAGGAGTTTTACTAGATTTAAATCTTTTCATGTCAAACCTCTCAAGCAATTCATTTATATACTTAGTTTGATAGATGAATGTGCCATTTTCTTGTTGCTTCACTTGAAGACCTAAGAAAAATTAAGTTCTCCCATCATACTCATTTCAAACTCTTTAGACATCAAAGATGAGAACTCATGGCATAAAGATTCATTTGTACTTCCAAATAATATATCATCTACATACACTTGTACCACAATCAAAATCATCTATGCTCTTAAGGAATAAGGTGGTATCTACTCTACCCTTTCTAAATCCATGATCTATCAAAAGTTACTTAACCTATCATACCAAACGAGGAGCCTATTTTAAACCATATAAGGCTTTCTTTAATTTATACACATGATTTGGAAAATCAAGGCTCTCAAATCTAGGTGGTTGCTCTACAAATACATTTTGGTCAATAAATCCATTCAAAATGCACTTTTAACATCCATTTGAAAAAGTTTAAAATTTCTAAAATAAGCATAAGCAAGGAGTAACCTGATAGCTTCTAGTCTTGCTACGGGTGCAAAAGATTCTTCAAAATATATACCTTCAACTTGTGTGTACCCTTGTGCAACTAACCTAGCTTTATTTCTAACAATACAACCTGAATCATCTAGCTTATTCCTAAAGATCCATTTTGTTCCAATGACATTTTGATCTTGGGGTCTTGGGACTAATTCCCAAACATCATTTCTTACAAATTGATTCAACTCCTCTTCCATAGCAATAATCCAAAATTATCATTTAATGCTTCTTCTAAATTTTAGGTTCAACCTCGGATAAAAATGTGAATGATCTACAACTTCTCTACTATGTCTTCTAGTCATAACTCCTTTTGAAGGATCTCCTATAATTAGTTCCTTTGGATGATTTTTATTATATTTCCATTCTTTAGGCAATGAATCATCCATATTATCTTCTAAAGATATTTTCTTAAAGTTATCAATCTCTTCATCAATCACTTCATTTCTAATAGGATCAATCAAATTTTCATCAAAAATAACATGTATTGATTCTTCTACAATCATTTTTCTTTAATTGTAAACTCTATAAGCTCTACTAGAAGAGTATCCTAAGAAAATACCATCATTTGATTTGCAATCAAACTTACCTAAATGATCTTTTCCATTATTCAAAATAAAGCATTTACATCCAAATACATGAAAGTGTTCAATCTTAGGCTTCTTTCCAAAAAACAATTCATAGGGTGTCTTCTTCAAATTGGTCTAAAATAGATCCTATTCATTACATAACATGCAAGATTCTTGCTTACCAAAAATATTTTGGCAATTTATACTCATCAAGCATAGATCTATTTAATTCAATTAATATTCTATTTTTCTCTCTACTACTCCATTTTGTTGGGAGTTCTAGGTGCAGAAAAATTATGTCTAATCCCATGTTCATCACAAAAATCCTCAAATAATTTATTTTCAAATTATACCATGATCGGTTTGAACCCTATTAATCAAAGGCCTTGTTCTCTTTGAATATATTTAGAAAACTTTCTAAACTCACCAAAAACATCATCCTTGTAAGTTACAAACAAAACCCAAGTATATCTAGAGAAATCATCAACAATAATAAAACCATAATTTTTACCACCTAAGCTAGTGGTGCTAATAGGACCAAATAAATCCATGTGCAATAATTCTAGAGGTCTAGAAGTAGAAATAATATTTTTACTTTTAAATGAGCTTCTAGAATGTTTACCATGAATACATGCATCACAAACATAGTTTGAATGAAAATTTAATTTAGGCAAAACTACTAAATCAAGTTTAGCAATTTTATTAAGTGTGTGCATGTTAATATGACATAGTCTCCTATGCCATAACCATATATCATCATGAGTGCTTTTAAAACAAAGTAAGTTTAAATTTACATCATGAAAGCTATCTAAATCAATGACATAAATATTTTTGTATCTTTTCCTACTAGCAAAACATTTTCATTATTTTTATAATGCGATGCATGGAATACTACATTCAAACCTTTATCACATAATTGACTAATAGAAATTAAATTATGTTTTAATCCTTCTACTAGAAAAATTTATCTAAAGTGATAGAATTCTTACAAATAGAACCAATGCCAATGATTTTTCCCTTGCATTATCTCCATATGTAACAAATCCTCCATCACTTGATTCTAAAGTTGTGAATTTATCTTTATCTCCGTCATATGTCTTGAACATCCTTTGTCCAAGTACCACATGCCTTCTTTGATTTTGCTTTGAAGGCATTCCTACAAAATAAACTCACATGTTAACTTTTGGAACCCAAACATGTTTGGGTCCACATTCTAAATTTGAAGTAAGATATTTAGCATGCATGATTTGTGTGCTTGTACATTTTGGTACCCATACATAAGATGATTGCTTAGTATTTTGTATTTTACATGCATAGCAATCAAATAAAATATGCCCTTTTATTGCAATAGTTGCACCAAACATTAGTGTTTGCATATGATTTAGAATGATAATTATAAGGTATATGAGTGGGATGTGTATGATGCAAATAATTTTATTAAATGTTTTTCTTGATGAAGTATTATAATGAACTTGTGATTTTAAACATAATTCTAATCTTTCTTTTAATAAGATATTCTCTCTTTCAAGTTTACCTACAACTAAGGAACAATTTAATAAAGAAGTATTTTTACTTTTAAATTATCACATTCATTTTTAAATCACAAAATGCATATCTAAATTTTTATGTTCTTTTTCTAAGGTTTTGTATTTTCTTTTAATTTTTTATATTCAATAACTAAATCATTAAAAGCATCATCTAATTCATCATAAGATATATCATTACATACCTCTTGAGAATCTAAGTCGATTCTCCATTTGCCATAAGACATATGTTGACCTCTTCTTCATCCAATGAGAGTACTTGTTTCATTTGAATCTAGATTGGCCCATAAAGTCTTCTTCTTCTTATGGTACTTTTCTCCTTCATATTTTTTCTTTTGTTTACATCAATTTCTTTTTTCTTTGATTCAACAAGATCTGGGCAATCACTTCTTATGTGTCCAGGCTTTTTACAATGATAGCAAATGATCCCTTCACCTGTAGGAAATTTTTTAGTTTGAA
Source organism: Cymbidium sinense (assembly GCA_021442155.1). NCBI lineage: Eukaryota > Viridiplantae > Streptophyta > Magnoliopsida > Asparagales > Orchidaceae > Cymbidium > Cymbidium sinense. The sequence continues at coordinate 86,468 of JAKCPB010001255.1, read as the reverse complement.
ATTTATAATTTTTAGATTTTTTATACCTTTGATTCTTCTTCCTTAGTAAGTTCCCAAGCCTTTTGGAAAGCATGACCACCTCATCACAACCACCATCCGAGCTTGAGGTGTTATGCTCATCACTATCATCAACTTGTGGTGCAATGGCTTTTCCTTTCTCCTTCTCCTTTTTTCTTTGAGTTATCCATCTTATCCCTTTGAGCAATAACCGTTCATGTGCTATCAAAGAACCCAAAGGCTGATCAAGTGGATAAGTAGATAAATCTTTAGCTTCACTAATAGTTACTTTAGCTTCCCATTCTTTTGGAAGACATCTAAGAATCGTATAAACTAAGTCTTGATTCCTATATGTTTTTCCAAGAGAATGTAATGTGTTAATTATTTTCATAAATCTAGTATACATATCGGAAATAGATTCAGAAGGAGACATATGAAATAACTCATAATCATGAACAAGTCTATTTATGTGAGCATCTCTAACTTCACTAGTTCCTTCATAAGTTATAATAAGTTTATCCCATATTTCTTTTGCTGTACTTAACATAGAAATTTTCATGTAATCATCAGGTAATAAAACAATGTAAAGTATTACAAGCCCTAGCATTTAATTCATCAAGTTCTCTTTGCTATAGACCATTCCTCAAAAGGATTTTCTACTTTAATGCCATTTACTTCTCTCGTGGGTGTATGATAGTGATGTGTCAACATATACCACATGCGGCATCTTGACCTCTTAAGAATGTACTAATTCTATTTTTCCAATAATCAAATGGTACACTATCTAAAAGTGGAGGTCTATGAGTGGATTGTCCCTCCGTAATGAACCCTTTGTGAAACCTTGTGCCATAGTGAAAAGATTTACTCTTGGATGTTAAGCCAATAAAAGAGCCTAGGCTCTGATAATAATTGTGAGACACTATAGCACCTAAGAGGGAGGGTGAATTGGGTAATATTAAAATTTTCAAAACTTAAATTTTAATTTTTAAATAGAAAATTAGATTTTGATTTTATAATGATAAGATATAATTCTAAATGTAGCAAAAAATAAAATACAATAAAGTAAATAGAGACAAGAGGCACGATTTTACGTGGTTCTAAACCCCAAAACTAACCGCACCACTTACGCTAGGAATCCACTAAATGAAAAATGGTTTACAAAAGTACTCTCTATGCGGGTGAGTACAACCCCACAACAATATGTACTCTCCTACAAAGGCAGTACAACCCCAAAATAAATTTTACAACACAAAAAAAAATACAAAATAATAAATTTTATAAAGTAAATCTCTCACAAATATACCAAGCAATCAAATTCAAAAGTGATCTCACAACTTATAAATGATCACTTTACAACTTAAAAAATTTTGGCAAAATTCTCACTTAATAAAATAAATATCTTAAAGTGATCTTACTAGGATGTTTATGTTATTATAATTTGTAGAATAATACAAAATGATTTCAAAATAAATTCACAATATTCTTTTCATAATAACATAAATTTCAGCAAGGAGTAATTTATTTTAACCAAAATATTCTTTCAATTAATGCTAATGATCACAAAATAAAAAAATAAGTATATGATAGATCTAAGTTGGTTAGTAAGCTTTCAATTAAAAGAGATCTAGCAAATATGAAAATAATTTCAGCACAATAATTTATTTTAAAATGCTTAAAATATACTTCTAAAATAGATCTAAGAATAAATGATCTTTCAAAATAAGACCAAAGAAGAAATATTTCAAGAAACCAAAAGAAATTTGTAGGAAGCTAAATATTTCAGCAAGTTGAAATAGATCCCAAATTATCACAAGAGTTTTTCACCAAAAAAATGATTGAGAAACTTTGATGTGAAAACCAATGTTCAAAGCTAATCCACCAAAAGTATAAATTAGAAAGAAGAAATAGATGGTGAAAATAGCATGAACAACTAAGAAGTATTAAGATCAAGAAAACAAACTCAAGTAATTTAAAAAGGCTTGCTTCGTTGAAGATGTTGAAGCTTCCAAACCAAGGATTTGATCTTGCAATATTTGGAGAACACTTGGAAGGAACATTTAAGAGATTTTCTATTAGATTTGCTGGAGAGATTTTGAATTTTGAATGAGGGATGCTTTCATGAAGAGAATGAGGGCTATTTATAGGCAAGAAGGTCATTTAAAAAATTATTTCAAAGAAATATATTATACAAACCTCATGCTATCATGTGATAATTTAATATTCAATAAAATATAATTTATATTAAACAAATATTAAATTTAGCAGCAAAATTCGCTATTCACATGGGAAAGTCAAAAGTAATCAAATGTAGCTCTTAATATATTCAAAGCATGTAGCATGCATCCATTATTAAAATCAAATAATGTTTAAAAAATCATAATAAATTCAATTTTAATGCAAAGTGGGTCATGTAACCACTTATTTTAAAGGAAAAGAATCCAAGGAAACCTATGGAGATAAAATTAGATATGAATTCTTTGATTAAACAATGACTTTGGCTAAAATACAAAATTTTATATAATTTTGTTAATTTTGACATGTGACATTTAAAAATTATGATATAATTTATATATAATCATAAATATGTTAGTTATCATATAACCAGCAAATTAAATTAAAATACCTAATTACATTAAGTAAATAAAATAATTATACTTAATAGTTATGATCATTTATTACTTTGACAATTTTATTGCTATGTAGAAACAACATAAAATTGAATGTTAATTAAATAAAGATTTATATAAATTAACCTCAGTAAAATAGTATGTTAGGTTGTGAGCAAATTGATTCATGCCAAAGAACTCATATGAATAGTCATATAACCTAAAATCATGAGCTTCACATTATCCCTTTCATTGTTTTATTCTTGCAATTTCTTCTAACAATTTGTGAGATGTATTGGATATGTAATTAGCAATTGATATATCTGAAACATAATAAAATATTCATTAGAACATCCAAGCATTTGTTTGTTATCATCAAAATTAATCAAATTGAACATGAGGCTAATTAAGCCAATAAATTAAACTTAATAAACCTAAACCTATTAGATTACTTAAATTTAAAAAAAAAACATAAATAAAAATACCCTAAACCCTAAACCACAAACCCTAAACCCTAAAAACCTAAACCTAAATCATAAATCTAAACCCAACAACTAAATCCCAAAAAAAATCAAATCTAATAAAAATCCCTACTACCTAAATAATCCTAAATCAAATCTTAAAAAATCTCCTAAACCCACCCAAAAAAAACCCTATCCCAAAGCCAAAAATCACAACCCTAAAAATAAACTTTAATAAAAAACCCTAAAACTCTAAACTCACTAACCCTAAACCTTAACCCTAAACCCTAAACCCTAAACCTAAACCCCAACCACAAAATCTACCCTACCTAAACCTAAAACCTAAACCCCAGACTAATCTTTTAACCCTGCACCCCATCTAAACCCTAAACTAAAAAAACTAAATAATTAAAAGTAAATTGAAACCCTAAATATAATAAACCTAAACCATAAGAATGGGTAACTGATCTAGAACCTCACCATCAACCGCCTAGATCTCATGGTGGAGGCGAAGGTGGAGGCAGTGTTTATCGTATTGGTGGTGGGAGATCTGGAGATGCTGGTAGATATGGAGGTTGTAGTTATGGAAGCGGGAGGAGCGAAGAATGTTACATCCGTGGTGGTGGCAAAAGGAGAGATCAAGGATTTGATGATAGATCTCAATACTCGAGAAGAAAGGGAGATTCTGATGGGAACTGGAGAAATTGAAGAATGGCCGATCCGACTGCTTATGGAATTGTGTCTTTATAGTAGAGACTATTCTATTTATCTTGGGTTTTTGATTTGCTCTATGCATGCTCATTTTTTATCAATGTCATCGCTTGTGTCTTATAAAACTTGGTGTGCTACTTGGTTGATGAAATTGAAAAGAAGATTTGTCAAATCTGAATTTGTTCTATATTAATAAAAACCATAAACCTGAAACCCTAAATCCTAAACCTGAAACTTAAACCTTAAACCCTAAACCCTAACACGAAACCCTAAAAACCCTAAACCCTAAACCCTAAATAAAAAAAACCCTAAACCTTAAACACTAAACCCTAAATCCTAAAACCTACAATCCTAAACCATAAACCCAAAACCTTAAACCCGAAACCCTAAAAACCCAAAAAGCTAAACCTAAACCAAATAAAACCTAAAATAAAATAAATAAAAAAACCTAAACATAAATAAAATAATAAAATAAAATAAATAAAAACCTAAACTAAAACTTAAATCTAAACCTAAACCTAAAAATAAAATAAAATAATGATCAAAACTAAACTAATATAAAATAAATAAATACTTGAACTAAACTAAAAAGTAAAATAAACACAAAAATAAAAAGCCTAAATAAAAGAAAAATTGATCCTAAAATAAAAATAAAATAAACCTAAAAAAATAAAATAAAAACCTAAAGCTAAATCTAAAAATAAAATATAAATTATAAAAAAAATAATATAAAATTAAAATAAAAAATAAACTGAAATAAATAACCTAAAAAAATAAACTTAAAATAAACAAACTAAACTAAATAAAAATAAAAATAAACCTAAATAAAAATAAAATAAAATAAACTAAAATAAAAAAAAAGTAAATTAAATAAACTAAACCATCGATTTTAATTTTTTTAAAAAAAAAAAAACAAAATAAAACCCACAAAATCATAACCTAAATTCTAAACCTAAACCATAAAAACCTAAACCCTAATCCCTAAAGCAAACTTACAACCCTAAACCTGACTAAACCCAACCTTAAACTCAAAACCCTGCATAAACACTAAACCTTAGACCCTAAACCCAAACCCTAAACCTAAAACCCTAAAACCTAAATTGTAAACCTTAAACTAACCCTAATCCTTAAGGTAACCCTAAATCATAAACCCTAAAAACCCTAAACCCTAAAGCCTAAACACTAAACCCTAAACCCTAAACTTTAACCTTAAACCCTAAACCTTAAACCGTAATCCCCAATCATTTCACTTTGATTTTCTCTCCTCAATATGTGAATTCATTTCATTAACCATTAATTACTTTTTATTATGGGTGCTTTAGTTGGTAGACCATTTTAAATTGATTAGGCAATGAATACGAAATCTCATCCTTTAGTGGCTTGAATTCTTGTTGAATTGAACATTACCAAGAAACACCCAAAAGAAATCTAGTTGGGATCTGAGAATTACGATTACATGCTAAGAATTGAATTTAAAAATTTCCCTATCTTTTGTTCTACTTACAAAATCAATGGGTACGATAATTCTGAATGTTTCATTTTTCATCCTCACCTAAAAGGAAATCAATGTTGAGGAAACTTTTATTAACCTAGGCCAACCATTGTTAAATATCAAAAGCTACTTCAAAAGAAGAATTTTGAATGTTCCTAGTAAGGTTGTTTTACCTATTACCTCTTGCAATTGAAGGCTTCTAATGTGGACAATAATAGTTTTTCTAAACTTTTGGATGACAATTCTATTTCCTCTGATTCGATCTCTGCATCTTTGCTTGCTTTGATTGATAAAAATGAAGCTTTAATTGAAAATATTAATGTGGATATTAATGTTATGCATCATTCAAATTCTATGGAGAATATGGTCTTAGTTCCTCATGATAATCAAGTTGCAAAACCAAATTATAATTTTCAAGTTCAGGATGATTTAAATTCTCAAAAAAGATTTGGTTTTGTCTAATAATTTGGGTATTGAAAAGGAAGGGTTGGGTGTTCACACTTTCCTTTTAAATAAATCTATTTCTTCTCCCTCTATTGCTATACCCAATGCTCATTTTCCTTTAAGAATTTCTAATATCTTGGAAGAAAAAGAACTCACTTCTATATAGGAGACTTCTCAAAAATCTATGACTAATGTTGCTAATTACTTCTCAGATGATGATTATATGGGAAAAGAAAATGGCTTCCAAACTTATTATTCTAATAAGAGAAAGAATGTTAAACATTTCCCTACCAAATTGTTAAAAGATACTAGATTTGTTGCGTCCTACCTCTCCTCTCTTAGTTAACCTTTTCTTAACCCCATTTTATTTCCTCATGTTTAATTTTCTTATTTGGAATGTTAGAGGGATCAGTACTCTATCTATTCATAACTATATTAGAAATCTTTGTAGAGTTTATATATTTCTTTACTTATTGTTGAACTCTTATTCATGTTAAAATTAACCATGTTGCTAGAATGATCAATTTCAATAATTTTTCTTTAATGTTAAGGATAAGATTTGATGTTTTTGGAATAATTTTGTTGATATTTCAATTCTTGATGATTTTCAATAGGTAATCAACGCCCAAATCTCTTAAGGTGATTATTGTGTTTTGGGCTCTTTTGTTTATGCATCTTGTAATAGATCTGAGAAATCTTCTTTGGGATAATTTGAGGAATTTTTTCTGCCAATAAACTTTGGTTTTGTTGGAGATTTCAACATTATTTTATTCTCTTCAATAAAGTGTTGTTTTCTCTCATAATATTCATTCCATGGAAGAATTTTGCAATATGATCCTTGATTGTAATTTGATTGATATTGGTTTTAGGGCTTTTATACTTGGTAAAACTTAGACTTTGGCAAAGGTTAGATCAAATTCTTTTAATACTCATTGGATTACTTGGCCTATTACTTATATAGATCATTTAAGCGGACCTTGTTTGATCATGCTCCTCTTTGGTTTCTATTAAGATAATTATAATATATAAGACTTTCTCTCCTTTGATTTTTAGAACATGTGGATTGACATATTAATGTTGACATCACTTTTGGAGTGCATTTTCAACCTCCTCTTCTTAGACATAGGGATCTTCTAGACACTAAGACTTCCTTAGCCATAGGATACTTCTAGTGATTAGGTGAACACTTAAACTAAACCTAAAGACATAGAAGGGTTAATCATAATTAGACTATGCCTTAGAATTAAAGACTCACACTCTATAGCTTAAATCACATTCTCAAACCAAACCTCAAATTCAATTCAAATATAAAAATCCAAATCAAATGATTGAAGCCCATGATCAAATCAAAAATCAAAATCCTTCATAGGACCCATGATTTATCTTATGGACTTAGCTTTAGCCAAATCCAAATCAATCCAAATTCAATTAATTTTCTCAAAGATCAATTCAACCCTTCAATCAATTTATCAAATTCAAACTCAAACTAAAATTCAAATCATGATCCAAACCTAAATCCAAATCCAAACCTTTAAGCTAATTTCATGGACTTAGCTAAGTTCAACCTCAAACAAATCAATCCTTCAATCATCATTCGAAGTTTTACATATAATCACAATCAAAACCATCAAGTAAATCATTCATATTAGAATTCAAAATCAAATGCAATTTTAGTCAAGTTTAAGCCTAAATTAAATCAAATCATGATTTCAATGTTAAGTCACTAATATGTATAATTAGAAAATGATAATAACAAACAACAAATTTTAATTTAACATACGCAATCAATTTGAAATCTAAAATGAACTACAAAGAGAGAGAGAGATTAAACCAATTCTAAACATCAAACAAAATTTATTGAAATTAAATCAAAATAAAAATTATAAATTAATGTTATATATATATAATATATCAACCATTAAATCAAAATAATTAATTTATCAAATTATGAATCCATATTATCAATAATTATTAATCATAATTAAAATTATGTTATGTCCTATTACCATCATCATATGATTTAGGACAATCATCTTGGGTTTATTTCAATTTTCCTTAGGTTTATGAGTTCAATGTAGCCTATTTAAGTCATTTAGATTTAAGGAATTTAATTTACTTAATCTAGGCTTAATGAACTCAAATTTATTTATTATTATGATCTTAAATATTTATTTGATATTTTGGAATATTTTTGGTGATTTAATTTAGTCAAATTTTTATGGGTTGACTTTTTGATCAAGTGGGCCCACTTAAGTCAACTCTAGGTTGATTAGTGTTGACTTTAGGTTTGACTTTGATTTTTGAAATAGGAAATCCTCATTTGAACTTGATATCATTTTTTTGCTAAAATGATGTCTTCTAAAAATGAGGTCAATAGCATAGTGTAGCATCATGCATTATAGCATACTATTGTGTATTACTACTTGTTGTTTAGCATATTTTAGTTTGTTATAGTATGATGTAGTAGAGTTTGTACTAGCATAATTTATAAAAATATTGATTTATAAGCTGAGATTATGGAATTTGGCAAATTAAAGGTAAGCTTTAGCGAACATCATTGTGGGTGTGCTATGGTGTGTCATTTAATCAAAAGAATGGAATTTTGAATCCAAAATAAATGTTCATTTTCAAACAAATTTGATAAATTTTTTGCTTAAAGTGACTCATTTTAAGGTGTAATGTAAGATAGTATGTTATATAGAAGAAAATTAAAATATAATGAACATAACAATATAACCTCACAAATATATGAATGTGGTGGTGTGTTACTAAATGTTATTGCACATTTTAGTATGTTTACTTTAGCTAGAATACATTGGGTCAAAACTCACAAAAATGTTGATTTGAAGGTTCATATGGAAGAATTTGGCCAAATTCAAGGCACGCACCAAAAAGCAATACCAAAATTAAGCTACTTTGTAGCATTTCTAATAGAAAAATAATTATTTTACATCCAAAATGAACATTATTCATATTTTGAGAAAGTTTTGTTATTTGTTCTTTTTGAGTGATTCTAATGAGGTGTAATATTAGACATTATATTATATTATAGCAAATGATAATATAACATCATATATTATAATATAACATAGTGTCTTAATTCACACTATAATATGTTTAGCATGATATTGTATAGTTGTTTGAGCTTGCACCATCACAAATCATAAAATGCTGATTACAATGTTAGGATGATGTAATTTGAATGAATAAATTGTTAAGCTTTTAGTTGAAGTATTAAAAGTGTGCATAAAAGAAGAATTATGATTTGATTAGAATTCCATGTCAAAGACATGGAGGGAGATCCGCTAGGGGATCACATACATGCGGACATGACATAGGGGTATATCGAGAATAAGAAGAAAATCTGTTGGGGATAAGGTTTGAAGTTGATTTGATTATATGATTTATGGAAAAAAGATCAGTTGTGGATAAGAATCTATAATCTACTTTGGATTAAGATCTAATCGACTTTAATTTGTTTTGTTTTAATTTATGTAGAGGCATATCTGCTAAAGATATGGGCTTGAGTTCGCTGGGGAATGGGTAAATGAACTTTCCACAAATAGAAGCAAGTTCAGGATATTTGCTGGGGATTGGGAATTGAGTTTAATTTCATAGATTTGTTTGGGGATGTATCCGCTAATATAGTGTGTTAATTCACACTATAATATGTTTAGCATGGTATTATATAGTTTGTTTGAGCATGCACCATCACAAATCATAAAATGTTGATTACAATGTTAAGATGATGTAATTTGAACTAATACATTGTTAGGCTTTTGGTTGAAGTATTAAAAGTGTGCATAAGAGAATAAATAAGATTTGATGAGAATTCCATGTCAAGGACATGGAGGGAGATCCGCTATGGGATCACACATTCATTGGACATGACATGTGAGGGGTCTATGTCGAGGGAATAGAAGAAGAAAATTTGCTAGGGATAAGGTTTGAAGTTGACTTGATTATATGATTTGTGAAAAGAAGATCTGCTGGGGATAATAATCTATAATCCATCTGGGATTAAGATCAAATCGGCTTTAGTTTATTTTAATTTTATTTATGTGGAGGCATATTTACTAGAGATATGGGCTTGAGTCCACAGGGGATCAAATATATGAAACATCCACTAGGGAAGCCGGTTCTGGGAATTCATTGGGGATTTGGATTTGAGTTTGATTTCATAGATTTATTTGGGGATGTATCCACTAGGGATAAGTGTTTGGTTGGATTTCTTTGATTTAGACTTTACTAGGGGAGTTAGTTTATTTTGGCTCCAATAGGGAGGTTGGTTTTGAATTTGTATTGTTTGCTTGACTTGTTTATATATGATTTGGGGCTCCACTAGGGAGAAGGGTATGATTTAACACCACTAGGAAAATTAGATTGGGTTTAATTTAATTTGAGTTAATGTATGGACCTTCGATTGTGCGATGGACCCCGAGAATGGGCTATATCACTCACCTACCTCGGGTTTACAAATCCAAAGGGGTAGTCTACAGACTATGGGGTAGATCCATCCAACCTAAGGGTTTGCCTTTTGGTGTGCAACGATTATGCTAGGAAGAAGGCGTAGCAAACTTAATCTTCCAAAGTGAGCAATAACCACTGGCATGACCTGTTGGATGCAAAACAAATTGAACTTGACCTAGGAAACTCGAGTGAATGCCGTGGGACTTATGTCAACTCAAAGTAGTCGATTAATTTTATCTTAATTTCATATGATTGGATATGGTTTATTTGGTTTAGTTTGATTTCAAATTGAAGGCAAATCCTCTGGGGATGTGAGCTTAGCCAAATTTGATAGATTTAATTTATAGAAATTGTTAGTGTGTGTTGGACCCACTGAGAAGGCACTATATCAAACTTATCCTATCTCAGATTTACAAATCCAAAGGGAGAGTATACTGGCCATGGGGTAGAGCGAGCAAACCTAAGAGGTTGCCTTTCAATGTGCAATGACTGTGCTAGGAAGAAGGCATAGTAGACTTACATCTTCTAATGCAGGAAAAAACTACTGGGGTGACCTATTGGTAGCATGATAAATTGAACCTGACTTAGTGGTGATTACTTAGTGAATGCCACTTGGGACTTATACCAACTCAAGAGTAGCGATTCTATAGAGTTTCTTTGCCCATAGATAAGATACAGCTTGGGAAATGAATGCGATAGGGTGTCCTCCTAATCCATAAGTGAATATATATTTTATTTATATGTTTGCATGGACCCTATTGGTGTGTGAGGGACCACAATGAGAAGGGGCTATATCAGCCTTGACCTATATTAGATTTACTAGACCAAGAAAGAATCTGGACATCCATAAGATGGATTCTTCAACCATAGGGGTAGTTACTAGGAAAGGGGAACTGTCCAATCTGATAGTAACCTTGGTAGTATCTAAATGGGGTCTCAAAGGATGTGATCCAACTATAGTGCCCACAAGAGAGGTGCTACTAGGGTCATTATCCTGAGCCCTAGAAAAGAAATACTATAGGTGTTCGGTGGGCAACTCAAGGAGAAAGCATAGCAGACTTACATCTTCCATGAGTGGTGTATCCTAAGGTGTGAAAACCAACCAACCTAAGGTGTATCCATCAGTATGAGTGGTGTATACATCAGCATAGCGAGAACCAACCAATCTATGGTGCTCATCGGTGTGCAATGATCAATCTGGAAAGAAAGCATGTAGGCTTACAATCTTTTGAGCAAAATTGATCATCAGAATAGTCCGCCCGTCAGGGACGATGCTATCGACCTAGAGTGACTACTAAGCGGAGCCAGAAGGACTGGACCGAGTGAAGCAATCAAGAGGGAAGGAGTCACTAGAGGACTTATCCTAAACCTAAAATATACAACCCAATTAGTGCAAAATCCAAAAAACATAGCAAACTCACATCCTTTAAATGAAGCCAACATGACATAGCTTGCACCTGCAGAGCTACCTACCTAAGGCACTCATTGATGTAGTGGCCAAAGGAAAGTGTAGCATACTTACATCTTCCAAAGCAAGAAGACCCTGAGGTAGAGATATGGGGTAATATGTTTGGGTAGTTTCTATTTGCTTTCTATCGATAAAGGATAAGACGCCACTCGAGTTCTTTACATCTACCCTGAACACATCATGGCAGATTGACAAACAAGAATACTTTCAACATGGAAGACATTGAACTCAAAATAAAATTTTTATTGATTATAATTATTTTCAAACATGATTTATAATATTTCTTTAAGTAGAGCCCATTGATTGGAAGCATTGGGACCTCTCCCTTATGATTAATAAGCTGATAAAATCCTCCTTGGTAGGCCTTTTTTATGGAAAAAGGGCCTTCCTAAGTAGGTTCAAACTTGTCTCTGATCTTACAACAAGCAACAATCGGTCTCCTCAAAACTAAAATAAAGCTTGAAAAGCTCTAGTATAGACCAACTTATTGTGAGCTTGAATCATTATAGCTTTGTACAACTCGATCTTTTGGCATGCCCTCAAGCATCTGTCCTCCAAACCTTCAAGCTCTTCTAACTGTAATTTTGCATTCTACTCTATTATGATCTTACTACCCACACCTATCCTTAGTGATGGGAGTTGGACTTCTAATGGTAGAATGGCCTCGGACCCATACACTAAGGAGAAAGGAGTAGACTGACTTGGAGTTCTATATGTGGTGCGGTAGGCCCACAAGGCTTCAACTAACTTCTCTTACTACTGTCGCTTATTATTGTCGAGTGTCTTCCTTAGTATGTGGATGAAAGTTTTGTTGATGGATTCTACTATGTAGTTTGCCCTCTAGTAGTTGTTGGTAGAATATCTCCAATCTATGCTATGTCTCTAGGCAAAGTTATTGATCTCAATGCTCTTGAATGCATAACCATTATCAGATATAATTTATCGAGGCACTCCGAACTATTATACAACATGGTTCCTAAAAGACTGGAGCACATGCTAAGCTATGACCACTCTGGGTAGAATCATCTTTGCCCATTTGGAAAAGTAGTCAATAGTAGCTAAGATGAACCAATGATCTATGAAAGAAGGAGGATTAATCAGATCCACTATGTCGATACCCCAACACTCGAATGGCCATGAGGCTAATGTAGGATGTAGAATGTTGGGTGGTTGGTGTAGGACCATGTATTTGACATTGGGTGGCATTGCTTTAGTATCCATGCAATCTTGATCATCAATAGTGGTATCCTAGTCTCATGATATTACGGGGTTCATGCTTGTCTAAATAACATAATCACATATGATCGAAAGGTCACCGGTATAAGACACCATCCACAAGAGTGTAAGAAAGTGCTCTCTACTTTATATGATAGGCTTGGGACTTCTCTTGAGGTAGTTTACCTTTATTTATGTAAAACATAAATGGTTACCTCCAATCTAACTCCTCGTCTTTCTTGGAAATGGCAACCTCCCCTTCAAGAGAGTACTTTTTGATGAGTTCAATATCATTAAGGGATAAGACTTGTCTATTTTGGACCTTTATTGAAATGGGCTCATCCTCCAAACATGCCAACTCCCTGTCAAGCTTGGATAAAGCATATGCTACAACATTCTCTCCTCGAGGAATCTCATAAATGGTAACCTCAGGGATTTGGGCCAACAATTCTATGGTGTACTTATGGTAGTGATAGAGCTTGGGCTTTATAACCTTATAGGACCTCACGATTTGGTTGATATCTAGCTGAGAATCCTTGAAGCTGTTGATGTTCTAGATGCTTTGAGTAACGGCTAACTTAAAACCAATGATTAGATACTCATATTTAGCTTCATTGTTGGTGCAAGGATTGTACAGATGATATGAGAATCTCATCACAATGTGGTATAGAGTTAAGAGACCTATTCCTACCCCTGCCTTTCTTGGAATTATAGATTATGGTTCTTGTCCTCTTTGAGAGGAAGATGCACCATCAAAGTACATGTCCCAGTGGTGAATGCTAGTATCCCCTAAGTTCATGATTTGTTTATCGAGGAGAACATCACTAAGTAAAGAGTCAGCAGGAAGTGGGTGTGCTGCTAAGAAATCTGCTAGCACATGTCCTTTCACCATACGGAGGGGTATGAAGGTAATGTCAAACTACAAGAGGATCATGGACCATCGTGCCAACCATGTAGATAGCTTGACCGTATCATGAGATACTCTAGTGGTTTGATCCTAGAGATTAAGTTCACTTTATGAGGAAGTGTGTAGTGTTGTATTTTTTGAGATGCAAAATTTAAAGCTAGCTAATGCTTCTCAATGGGTGGATAATTAGCCTTAGCATGGATTAGGCAACATTTGAGATAGTAGAGTGCATTTTCCTTCCCTTCGTCATTAGCTTGGGCCAACAATGCACCAAAGGAGTTATCTAATGCAATAGTATAAAGCATTAGCAGCTTGTTTAGGATAGGGTTTGCTAGAATCGGTGGCATCATGAGGTAATGCTTGATGTCTTTGAAGGCATGCTCACACTTATCATCCTACTTTAACTTGGCATCCTTTTTGACAAGTGCTGAGAATGGTTGACATCTTCTCGATAGGTTGGATATAAAGCTTCTTAGATACCCCAACTTCCTTTGGAATAATCTGAGTTGAGTTAAACTTTTAGGGGGTGGCATTTTTAATATCGCCTTGATCATCTCTGGATCGATTTTAATTCCATAGTGTCAGACAACAAACCCAAGGAACTTCTATAAAGCTACTCCGAATGCACACTTTAGAGGGTTCATTTTGAGGTTAAATTATCTTAACTGTTCAAAAACTACTCTCAAGTCAAAGAGATGGTCATCCTTTTCTCTACTTTTGACCACAAGATCATTGACAAATCACTCTACTTGATGATGAATGAGTTCGTTGAAGATTCAAGTCATAGCTCGCTAGTATGTAGCACTGACATTTTTAAAGCTGAAAGGCATGACCTTATAGAAACAGATTATGATTGGGGTTCTAAAAGAAATGTTTCTTCCATCTTCAGGGGTCATCTTTATTTGGTTATATCTAGATGAGTCATTCATGAAATAGAAGACTACATGAGATGAAATAATGTCAACCACATGCTCTAGAATTAGTAGTAGAAATTCATCTTTTGGATATGTCTTATTAAAATCACTAAAATTGATGCATATGTGAATTTGACTATTCTTTTTCTTAATTAGGACAACGGCTAACCGTAGGTATTTTCTTCTTGGATGAAGGCGACGCATGATTTCTTGACATCAAATAACTACTATTCTATGTCTATTCGCATACATCTAGGAGCTTACTTGATAGGGTTAGTAGTAGGCTCTATTACTAGTTTATCGACCTCTACATCAAGAGCCAATCCAGGCATCTCTTCATAACTCCATGCAAAGCAGTCCTTAAAGTTAGTCAATAGCCTAACTAAGTCATTAGTTTTAATTTCATTCAACAAAGAATTGATGTATGTCGTGTGGATCTTCTTTAGTTCCTAATTTGATTTCCTTGAGCTCATCGATGGTTGACTTGATCTCTTCTTCGAACTCTAATGGTGCATCTTTGACTTCAAAATCATCTAGATCATCTGAAGTTTCTAAGCATAGCTCTTCAAATGAGTTATGTGATTTGGAAAGAACTTATTAGATTCCAAATGATTAATGATGACTTAGAAGTAATCGTCATCATCGACTGGACTCACTGTACCAAATCTTAGTCCTGGTCTTGATTTGAGAGATTTTGCACTTATTCTTCCATGTTCTTTTGATGTACTCTGACCTGTGCATTAACAAAGTATGTGGGATTAATCCTTTCTCTGCTAAATTATGAACACAAGGCAAGTACCAATAAAAATATAATTCTATTAAATCTTTATATGAATCATCCTCAAGTTCTACATCTACTTCTTGACTTGTGGATGATGCTCCTAGAAAGAACCTCTAAGTCTTCACACCTATGGATGAATTAGGAGCTTCCTTAACTACCAAACCCTTAACTTTTTGAGAGATAAGTGGGGTTAGAGCTAAGGTTCCCAACTAATTCTAAATTGTTTCACATATAGACTTGAATACACTTATGATTTGCTTTGGAGCCCGATCTTAATCACTATCTGGCTCAAGTCTCACCTCCAAGAAAATCTACTGCTGAGAAGAGATGGATGGTGTGCTAACCATATAAGACTCATCTTATGACCTAGATTCTAAGTCTATATGGATAGCAGGTGTACTCCTGGTAGCTGGGGCATATCTTCTATTGGGTGGCCAATAAAGAGGTTTTCCACCCCTGGGACTACCTTCGAAGTGGCCTCTTCCTCTGCTTGGTAGAGGTCAGGTCATCCTACCCATATGTTTGAATAGAGTAACGAACTGTAAGTGGAATCTAATGTCATTCTCCAATTCCTCCTCCAAGCCTATTTCTGCTCCCTTTTTTTCTTTTTCTTTTTCTCTTTTCTTTTCCTTTTCTTTTTCTCTTTCATTTTCTTTTTATTTTTATTTTTTATTTTTATTTTTGAAACTTTGGCCAACTTTGCGAGAATTGACTTGTTGAATTTGAGGGAAGTAGTAAGTCGCGTCCTCATATATGTCGACCTCATGAACAGTAAATGGCTTGAGATCTCCTTTGACACACTAGACGATCCCACCTCTCACAAACTTCATACATTGATGTAGAGAGGATGGAACTATGTTGTTCTTATGTATCCATGGTCTCCCAAGCAAAGCGTTGAAAGTTGTATTTGAGTCTATATTGTGAAACTTGGCTTCATCCAATCTATCTCCACACTGCTATGGAGCTAAGGTATTGGCCTCACTTTTTTGAGTGCGGATTCAATATTCCCATCTTAGAATTAGAAGTCTTCTATACATTAAGACTTCCCTAGTCATAAGACACTTCTAATAATTAAGTAAACACTAAACTTAAGCCTAAAGACTTAGAAGAGTTAACCATAGGATTAGGTTTTACCTTAGGGATTAAGATAATCCACCTACCCTACAACCCAAATCCAATACATATTCACCTTCTCAAACCAAACCTCAAGTTCAATTCAAACATCAAATTGAAATCCAAATCGAAACCAAAATTCCAAAACCAAATGATTAAAGCCCATGATCAAATCCAAACTTGAAACCCTTCCTAAGCCATATGACCTATCCCATGGACTTAGCTAAATCTTAATCCAAATCAATCCAAAATCAATTGATTTTCTCATAATAAATTTATATCTTCAATCATCTTTCTAAATATAAATCAAATCTACATTCAAATGATCAAAACTAAATCAAATAAAATCAAAACCCTTCCTAAGCCATATGACCTATCCCATGTACTTATCCAAATCAAGTCAAACTGAATTGATTTTATCATCAATCAATCATATTTTTAATCATCATCACAAATTTAAATGAAATATACATTTAAATCATCAAAACTAAATCAAAGAAAATCAAAATCCAAACCTAAGCCACATGACCCAACTCCATGGACTTAGCCAAATTCCTTCATTCTAGAACCCAAATTGATTGATTTTCATGAATCAATCATACCTTCAATCATATTCATAAATATGAAATCTATAATCATCAAGCCAAGCTAAAATCAACCCAAGTCAAACCCAACTTAACCTTTTTGACTTGAAATGTTAAAATGAACCAAAACTCATTTGAACCCATGCAAATTTCAATTGAATTTATATATCAATCCCAAATTCATATATAAACTCAACTAAATCAAACTCAACCCAAATTCAATCCAACTAAACCCAATTGGATCAACTTGACCCAAAGTGGCCAATTTGACTTATTTGAGCCAAGTTCTAATCCTACCCAAATTAGACTGAACCAAGCCTATCAAAATCTCCCTTCATGATTATTGATCACCCTAGGTTGATCAATTGTCACAAATTAGGTCAAACCAAGTTAACTTGGTCATTTGACCTAGTCAATCCCTTAACCCATATGAACCCAAATTAGCCAAATTATAACCTAAGCTAAATCCCTTGAAACCAATGATTCATACTAAATCAAAATTAAAATTTGAATATGACTTGACCTTCAATTGAGTCAAACCAAACCCAATTGGCCCTCTTGACCCAAGTTGACCCAAATTGACCTAAAAGACTAAATTAGGCCAAATCAAAATATAAACCAAATTGATTGCAACCAATGGCTCAAATTTATTCCAAATTGATTGTTGAACTTGCCCAAATCCATGATTGGATCCAATTGAACCCAATTAATCCCAATTGACCTACTTAGCCCAAATTGATCTAAAGGTTCAAGTTGGCCTAAATAAAACCAAATCAAAAATAATTAAATCTAAAGCATACAATCATCTTCAATTGGTTCTAAAATAAACCCAGGCTAACTAAACCCTTAAGCCCAAACACTAAACCCTAAACCTAACACTAAACCTAAACCATAAACCATAATCCCTAAAACCCTAAACCAAACCTCAATCCTTGACCTTAAAACAAATCCATCTAACCTAAATCCACAAACCCAAACCCCAAATCCTAAAACCCTAAACCCAAATTTATGAAAACCTAAACTAACCACAAACCTAAACCTAAAGTTAAACCCAAACCTAAACCCTAAAAAACTCTAAACCTAAACTATAACCCCAAACCTTAAACTCTAGCATAAACCCACTAAACCTTTTGAAATCCTAAAAATAAACCTAAACCCCCAAACTAAAACCCTAAACCTAAACCCTAAAACTATAAACCCTAAACACTAAACAAACCCTAAGTATAAAAACCATAAAAACCTAAACCCCAACCTTAAACCCTAAACCCAACCTGGACCTAAACCCTAAACCCCAATCCCTAAACCCCAAACCCTAAACATAAACCTAAAGTAACTAAATAAATTAAAAAATAAACCTACACCCCAAAACCTAATACACACAAACTAAATCTAAACCCAGAATGGGTAGAACATCTGCATCAAGGCTTAGTCTAGATCACGGTGGAGGTGAAGCAGGCAGGCTATGAGGTGGTGGTTATGGAGTGGGAGGAGCGATGAGGTTACAACCATGGTGGTGGCGTGAGAGATCAGGATCGATGGTGGATCCTACTACTCGAGAGGAAAAGATAGTTCAGATGGGAATTAGAAAAATTCAAGAATGTCATCTACTTCTTAGGAACTTTCTGATTTTACACAATTATAGTTATCTAAAGTTTTTGATTTGCTCTATGCGTGCTCTTTTTTTTTTTTCTGTCGTCACTTATGTCATCAAAAAGTTGGTGTGTAACTTGGTTAATGAAATCGAGAAGAAGAAACGTTCAATCTGAATTTATTCTTTATTAAAAAAAACCTAAAACCCTAAATCCTAAACTAAAACCTGAACCCTAAACCTTAAACCTAAACCTTAAACCATAAACTCTAAAGCCTAAACCCTAAAAATAAAAAATAATAAAAAATTTTAAAAAAAAGCCTAACCCTAAACCCTAAAACTAACCCAAAACCCAAAACCCGAAACACTAAATCCCAAAACCCAAAAACCCTAAAACCCTAAACCCTAAACCCTAAACCATAGACAATAAATCCTAAAAACCTAAAAACCTAAACCTAAATTTAAAATAAATAGAAATACCTAAACCTAAATAAAATAAAATAAAAATAGAAAAATAAAAATCTAAACTAAAACCTAAACTTAAACCTAAAATATAAATAAAAGAAAATAAAAATAAAAAATAAAATAAAATAAAATAAATAAAACAACTAAATTAAAAAAATAAATAAACCTAAAATAAAACCTAAATAAAAGCTAAACAAAAAATATAAAGAAAATAAACTTAAAATTAAATATAAAAAAACAAAACCTAAAATATAAACCATAAAGTAAATAAAAAATAAAACCTAAACCTTAAATTAAAAAAAAAAACATAAACCTAAAATAAAATAAACCTAAACCTAAACTAAACTAAACTAAACTAAAATAAATAAAACCTAAAACAAAAGCCTTAAACTAAATAAAATAATAAATTAAAATAAACCTAAACCTAAACTAAAAAATAAAACCAAATAAACCTAAATTTAAAACCTAAAACCTAAACCAAAATTATAAAATAAAACCTAAACCTAAACTAAAAATAAAATTAAAACAGCCTAAAAATAAAAATAAAATAAAACTAAACTAAAAATAAATAAACCTAAAATAAACTAAAATAAAACCTAAAATAAATAAATAAACTAAATGAAAATAAAAATAAATTAAATTAAAATAAATAATTGTAAACCAAAATAAATAAAAATAAACTAAATAAATAAAAAAAAAACCCTAACTTGTTTTACTTTTCTTTTTTTTTTAAAAAAAAAAAACCATAAACTTAAATCATCCCTAAATCTAAACCTAAACCCTAAACCTTAAAACTGAGCTAAAACCCTGAGCCCTAAAAATCCTAAACCCTAAACCTGACCATAAATAACCCTAACTCTAAACCCTGACCTTAAACTCCCTAAAACCAAAACTAAACTGAGCCACAACTAAACTAAATCAAAAAACCCAAAATACTCCAAAGCCTAACCCTAACTAACCTAAGCTAACTTAAACCCTAAACCCTAAAACTACCTAAAGCTAAAACACTAAGACTAAACTGAGCCCTAAACTATTGCCTAACACTAAAACCTAAAAACTACCATAAACCATAAACTCTAAACCCACCTAAAACCTAAAGTAAATAAACCCTAAAGATAAAATAAATAAATAAAACCTAAACTTAAATAAAATAAAATAAATAAAATAAAACATAAACTAAACCTAAAAAACATAAAAGAAAAGTAAATATAATAATAAAAACTTAAACTACTAAAAAAAAATAAAATAAACCTAAGAATAAAAACCTAAATAAAATAAAACTAAACTTAAAATAAAATAGAAACCTAAAATAAAATAAAACTAAATATAAATCTAAACATAATAAATAAAGAAAAAATAAAACCTAAAAAAATAAATAAAAATAAAACAAACCCTAAACTAAAATAAAAAACTAAACCTAAAATAAAATAAAATTAAAATAAAATAAACCTAACTAAATAAACTAAACTAAAATAAATAAAACCTAAACCTAAACCTAAAATAAATTAAACCTAAAAACTAAATAAAATAAAATAAACTAAAAAATAAACCTAAACTAAAAATAAAACCTAAAATAAACATAAATTAAAACCTAAAGCTAAAACCAATCCATAAACCCTAAAAGCTAAAACCTTAACTTAATCTAAATAACCTAAAATATAACAAATAAAAAAAAAAACCTAAACAAAATTAAAATGAAAACTAAATGTAAAATAATAAAATAAAATAAAAACTAAATAAAATTCTAAACCCAAAATATAAGTCTAAAAATAAAACCTAAAAATAAATAAAAAAATAAAACCTAAACCTTCAATTAAATAAAAAACCTAAACCTAAAATAAATAAATTAAAATAAACCTAACCCTAATTTAAAATAAACTAAATTAAAATAAATAAAACCTAAACCTAAACTAATAATAAACTAAATCTAAGCCCTAAAATAAATAAAAAATAAAATAAACAAAATAAACCTAAACCTAAACTAAAAATAAAACTAAATAAAATAAAAACTGGCTAAAATTAAAATAAAACCTATCCATTAAATAATGTAACATAAACTAAACCTAAATAAATGAATGAAAACCTAAAATATAAATAAATAAATAAATAAATAATAAACCTGGATAAAAATAAACTAAATAAAATAAAATCTAAGCCCTTACAAAAAAAAACCCTAAACCAACCACTGACCCTAAATCCTGGGCCCTAAACCCTACTACTCTCTAGGCCAACCCTGGGCCCTAAATAACCTGAGCCCTACCCAGGCCTAAACTGAGCCACTTACCACTACCCCTACTGACCACCACTACTCTACTCTAAATCCTGGGCCCTCCCACTACTATCCCTAATCACTAAACACTGACCTGGGCCCTGACTAAAACCTAAAACTTACCTAAAATCTAAAATAAAAATAAACTAACCCTAAAATAAAACCTAAACCCTGCTAAACTAAACCCCAAAACCTAAAAACTAAACTAAATCCTAAACTACCTTGATACTAACCCAAACTATAAACCCCAAAAATACTGACTTTAAAAAGAAAACTTAAAAACTAAAACCTAAAGTAAACTTAAAAAAAAATAAAATAAATAAATAAAACCTAAATTTAAAATAAAATAAATAAACAAAAGCTAAACCTAAACCTAAAGAAAAAGAAAAATAAACTATATTTAAAGAACCTAAACTAAACTAAAAAATAATATAAACCTAATAAAACCTAAAAATAAAAATAAAACATAAAATAAAAATAAAATACACTAAAATATAATAAAATCTAAACCTAAAATAAACATGAAAATAAAACCTAAAATGAATAAAAAAATAAAAACTAAACTAAAATTAAAACTAAACTTAAAATAAAAAAATGAAAAATAAAATAAAAATAAAACCTAAAATATAAATATAAAAACCTAAAAATAAACAAAACCTAAACTAAATAAAATAAACCTAAACCTAAACTAAAAAATAAAACATAAAAATAAACTTAAAATAAAAAGCTAAAAGCTAAACCCTAAATCGTAAACCCTACAAGGCTAAAAACCTAAACCTAATCAAAATAAAACCTAAAATATAATAAATAAATTAACCTAAAAAGAAATAATAAAATGAAAACTAAAAATAAAATAAAAATAACAGAAAATAAAAACTAAATAAAAACCCCAAACCAAAACATAAACCTAAAATTAATAAAAATCAAACCTAAACCTTAAACTAAAAAAAACCTAAACCTAAAATAAATAAAATAAAAGAAACCTAAACATAATTTAAAATAAATTAAACTTAAATAAATAAAACCAAATCAAACTTATAATAAAAGCTATAAATAAAATAAAATAAATAAACTAAAATAAACCTAAACCTAAATAAAACCTAAAATAAACCTAAAAATAAAAACCTAAAACCTAAAACTAAAATAATAAAATAAAACCTAAACCTAAAAAAAAAAAAACCTAAGCTATAAAAAAAAAATTAAAAATAAAACAAAAAATAGACAAAAACATAAACTAAAATAATTAAACTTAAAATATGTAAAATAAACTAAATAAATATAATAAACTTAAATAAAAAATAAAATATACTAAAATAAATAAAAATAAACTAAATAAACTAAAAATCCTTAACCTACAAGTTTACCAAATTTTTAATATAAAAAAAACCCTAAACCTTAAACCAACCCAAATCCTAAACCCTAAAACCTAAAAAACCTAAAAAAATAAAATTAAAGTAAAATAAATAAATAAACCTAAACCTAAACCTAAAAAAAAGAAATAAAATAAAATAAAATAAAAGCCTAAACTAAAACTTAAACCTTACCCTAACATAAAAAAATAAAAAA
The DNA here is from genome assembly GCA_021442155.1 of Cymbidium sinense. Classification (NCBI taxonomy): domain Eukaryota; kingdom Viridiplantae; phylum Streptophyta; class Magnoliopsida; order Asparagales; family Orchidaceae; genus Cymbidium; species Cymbidium sinense. The sequence continues at coordinate 63,417 of JAKCPB010001255.1, read as the reverse complement.
ATAAACTAAAATAAAATAAATAAAAACCGAAATTAATCTAAAAAAATACAATAAACCTAATAATAGAAAACCTAAATAAAATTAAAACTAAACATAAAATAAAATTAAAATAAACTTAAAATAAAAGTTAATAAAAACTAAATAAAAACTTAAACTTATATAATTAACCTAAAAATAAAACCTAAAAACAAATAAAAAATAAAACCCAAACCCTAAACTAAAAATAAAAACTAAACCTAAAATAAAAATAAAATAAACAAAACAAAATAAACCTAAACTTAAACTAAAATAAATAAAATCATAAATCAAAATAAACTAAACCTAAAACCTAAAATTAAAATAAAATAAATAAATTAACCTAAATCCTAAACTAAAATAAAACCTAAAACCTAAACCTTATAAAGAAAAAAACCTAAAAAACTAAATAAAACTAAAATTAAAATAATTAAAAAAACTAAACAAAAAATAAATGAAAATATAAAATAAAATAAAAATAAAACCTAAACCTAAAAAAGAAAATAAAATAAAATAAAAAAACTAAAATAAAATAAATAAAAACCTAAACTAAACTAAATAAAAAATAGAAAAACCTAAATAAAATGAAAACTCATCCTAAAATAAAAATAAAATAAACCTAAAATAAAATAAAATAAAACTAAATAAAACTAACCTAAAAATAAAACCTAAAAAATAAATAAAAAAACTAAACCCTAAATTAAAAAAAAAACCTAAATCTAAAATAAAATAAAATAAACCTAAACCTAAATAAAGATAAACTAAACTAAAATAAATAAAACCTAAACCTATATAATAAACTAAACTAAAACCTAAACCAAACTAAATAATAAAATAAACTAAAATAAACCTAAACTATAAAAAGAATACCTAAAATAAACCTAAAAATAGTAAACTAAAAAAAAAAAAAAACCTAAACCTAAAAATAAAAAAAAAATAAAACCTAAACATAAAAAATAAAATAAAAAAATAAACTAAACTAAAAATTATAAACATTAACTAAACCTAAAAAAACTAAAATAAATAAACCTGAAATAAATAAACTAAACTAAATAAAAATAAAAATAAACCTAAATATAAATAAAAATTAAAATAAACTAAAATAAATAAAATATTAACTAAATAAACCTAAACCTACCAATTCACTTATAAAAGAATGAAAAAAATAATAAAGAAAAACTTTAAACTTTCAACCCTAAACTCTAGACCCTCCTCCCCCAAGTGTTCTCTCGTTCTTTGGTGATTTGCGAATCCCTCTTGCTGGCGTGCCCTCCACTGGGGATTTTTGTGGTTTTGACATCAATTTTGATCCATTTCAAAGGCCTGAACAACATCTGGCCATTTGCATGATGTTCTGCAATTGACCATGGATGCGGTGAGTTCTATTCCTTGGGTTCCACCTCAAAATATGGATGTTTCGGCTAAGGCATCCAACATTTTGGGGATTGGCAACGCTAATGCTCCATCTTCTACTAAATATTTTAAGGAAGCACTCTCAAGTAAGCTTTCTCCCTTTATTGATTCGGTTAATCTCATTTCGACATCTTTTAGAGGTTTGACGACCATAATGTGCTATGTTGTAGACATTGAAAAGTTGGCAAAACCCTTTGAATTTTCTTTTGTCGGTACAGTTGCTTTACGTCATTCAAATTTGGATAAGATTTGCTTTTTTTCCATAATCTCAAGCTTACAGGTGCCTTCTTGATTGGTCTTATTGACCCTTGGCATATCCTGATTCAACTTTCCAATTATTTCATCTATATGTGCTTTTTGCTAGTTTTATTTGGTCGGCCTTTGTAACTTGACCAAGTGACCGTTGATTGATCTCACCCTTCTGTGGATTGGATTTTTGTGGAATTACACATAACTAAAAATACCCTAGATAAGTTTGGATTGGCTTTGAAAAATATGGGTATTTTTAAAAGGTTGAATTGGAGAAACTTCCAGTTTTTTGTTCCCACAGTAAAATACACGGTCATGGCAATTCAAAATGTTTTATTCTCCATCCAGACTTAAAAAATAAATTCCACCTAAAGAGAATGTTGCCTCTACCCATAATCTGATTCCTACTTATGTTCAAAAATTTTCCTAAGATTCTATGAATGGTATGAAGGTTGCTATAAAGGTTAATTCGTTGGATATTGGGGTTAATCCTTTGAACATGTTTTGGCTTCTAATGTTGGTAGGGATTCTGCTAATATTCAAAATGAGAAGGATGATTTACCTCTTATTCTTTCATTGAATTTGAATATTTCTAATGTAGAGAATAATAAATTCTCTAAGTTATTAGAAGATGATTCTATTTCCTTTGATTATATTCCGGCATCTATGCTAGCTTTGATTGATAAAAATAAAGCTTTTAATGAGGATTTAAATGATGTAGCATGTTGAAAACATTTGATCTGATTTTACTACTTGTGCTTTAAATGGTTCTAAATTGTCACCATCTCTCATTTCTAATCTTGATATTCATGTTAATCCTACTTTTCAACTAAATATGGATTTAGAAAAAGGTGAACTCCCCTCCAAACACTTGGAGATTTCTCCTAAATCTATGACCAATGTTACTAAATCTTACTCGGATGATGACTCTATGGGAAAAGTTAATGGCTTCCAAACTTATCAAGCTGAAAAGAAAAAAAAATGTTAAAAATTTCCCTCCCAAATTGTCTGAAAATACTAGATCATGACCTCTCACTCCTCTCTTAATTAACCTTTTCTTAACCCGCTTTTTTTATTTATGTTTAATTTTCTTGTTGAGAATGTTAGAGGATGTGTCATCTCTATTCATAATCGTATTAGAAATCTTTGTCACATTCATAATATTTCTCTTCTTATAGTTCTCAATCCTCTTATTCATGCTAATAAAATTAACCATGTTGCTACAATGATGGTTTTCAATAAATTTTTCTCTAATGTTAGTAATAAGATTTGGTGTTTTTAGAATAATTTCGTTGAGATCTCTATTCATGATGACTTTCATCAAGTTGTCAATGCTCAAATATCTTATGGTGAATATTTGGTTTTGGGCTCTTTTGTATATGCATCTTCTTATAGATCTGGTAGAAATCTTCTTTGGGATAATTTAAGGAATCTTTTGCTACCTCTGTGAAAAAACCTTGGTTTGTTGGTGGTGATTTCAACACCATTATATTCACTTTTGAATGAAGTGGTGGTTGTTCTCCTAATATTCATTCCATGGAATATTTCTCCAATATGATCCTTGATTGTAATTTGATTGATATTGGCTTTAAGGGCTCTAATTATACTTGGCAAAACTCTATACTTTGGAAAAAGTTGGACTAGATTCTTTTTAATACTCATTGGATTACTCAATGGCCTATTACATCTATTGACCATTTAAGCAGAACCTTGTCAGATCATGCCCCTCTTTTGGTTTTTATTATAAATAATTCTAATAGACTAAGAAAACCCTCTCCTTTTATATTTCAAAAACATGTGGATTCAGCATAATGATTTTTTTAATGTTGTGGCTAATAATTGGAAATCTCCTTTACATTTTGATAATTTGATTATGGGGATGAGTAGACTTTGGTTTAAACTTAAAAGACTTAAACAAAATTTGGGCTGGAGGAATAGACATTAATTTAAAACATTTTTCCTAATATTAAAGATATGGAAAAATTAGTTTGTGATCTTGAAGCCTTTGTTATGTCTGATCCTTCTAAGATTATAGACTTGATTGAGGCAAAAGATAAACTTATTAACTTCGAAAATATGGAAGAGTCTTATTAATTCCAAAAGCTATAAGTAAACATATTACGGATGGTGACAGGAATACTAAGTATTTCCATGCTTTGGTTAATAAAAAAGAGCTTTAAATAATATTCAAAAAATTAAAAAACAATGAGATTGGATTATGGAGAATAATGATATTAAGGAATCAGTTATTAATTACTTTAGAAATATGCTTAATAAGAATTGCTCTTATGAAGCTATTTCTCAATCGCACTTGATTCCTTCTTTTATTACCAATGATGATAATGATTTGCTTACCATTGTACTCTGAAGATGAAATTTTCAAAGTTCGAATAGCATGAACATAGATTTTGTTGGTCGGAGGGTTTCACTACTCAATGTTTTCAAAAATGTTGATTTATCATTAAAAATGATTTGATTGAGGCTATGATTGATTTTTTTAATGGTAATTATTTTCGTAGATATTTTTCTAGTACTTCTAATGTCCACATACCTATGAAAGATAATCTAGACTATTGGAGTGATTTTAGACCTATTAGTCTTTGCCTTCTTCAATAAGTTGATTTCCAAAATTCTTACTAACAAGCTTAGTCCTTTACTTAGTAGAATTATCTCTCTCAACCAAACTAGTTTTGCTAGAGGTAGATCCATTTCTAACAATATTTTTCTTTCCCAAGAATTAATTCATGATCTTGATGCCAAGCCTAAAGGTGGCAACATTCTATTCAAATTAGATATTACCAAAGCCTTTGATAACATCTCTTGGGATTTCCTTTTTCCATATTCTAAATTTATTCAGGTTTTTTGATAAATTTATTTATTTTATTAAAAATTGTATTAATAATGCCTAGTTTTTAGTTTGCTTAATTGACAAGCCTTGGGTTTCTTTCCCTCTTCCCATGGCTTACAATAAGGGGATCCTTTATCTCCTTTATTATTATTATTGAGTACTTATCTAGGAGCATCAATAATTTATTCTTAGACAATCCTAGTATGTACTACAAAACTCTTGGTGGCCTTCTTATTTTTCATTTAAGTTTTGCAGATGATTTCATTATTTTTTGCAATGCTTCAATTCATAACATCAAGAATCTCAAGTCTTTTTTAAATAAAATTGGTAGAGAAAGTGGACTTTCTATCAATGATAATAAAAGCTATTTTATCACTTCATCTAGTATCTCAATAATAAAATCAATCAAATCCGCATATCACTAATTTTAAATATCAACACTTACCTCTTAAGTACTTGATTGCTCTACTCTTTTATTTAAAACATTCCCATCTCTTTGATGAGTTAATTCAAAAAATTTCAAATAAAATTTTTGTTTGGAAATTCCATTTACTTTCCTTTGGTGGTAGGCTCACTATTCTTAAAAGAACTCTCAACTCAATGCCTCTTTATTTTATTAAAACTATTATCCGCACTAATACTATAATTATCAAAATTGATCGTTTGCTTAACAATTCTTTTTGGGGCTCCAATAATTCTACCAAAAGAATGCATTGGGCATCTTGGCATAAATGTTGTGTTCCTTTGGGAGAAGGTGGTCTTGGTTGTAAGCCTATTAGTGAAGCTATCAGTGCCTTCTCTCATAAGCTTTAGTGGAATTTTAGAAAGAATGATAGCCTTTGGGCTAATTTTATGATGGAAAAATATTGCAAGGTAAACACCACCTTAGCTATGCTTATTAAGTTGGTAACTCTCCAATTTGGAAAAGGCTTTGCTCCATTAAATGGGTTGTCAAATCATTAATATCTTGGGGTATTCAGTTGGGTTCTTCCATCTTTTGGCAAGACAATTGGATTGGCAACGGCTCTATTGACACCCTTTTATCTACCCACTCTACTGATGCTATCAAAGTTAATTCTTTTTGGCTTAATAACAATTAGAATAAAAGAAAACTTAAGTATATCCCTATTTCTCTTTTGACAACTTTAGAAATATCCCCATTTCTTTTAACAAAGTGACCAAATTCTTTTAAGCTTTCTTATAATGGTGACTTTGTTCTTAAGAGATTTGGAATTTTATTAGAGATAAATAGAACCCTTCTAATGTTTTTATTAAACTTTGGAAAAATATCATTCCCATTTCCTATTCGATTTTAGCTTGGATGATTTTAAATAGCTTTAGTCCGGTGGACTCTTTGCTCTGGACTAAATGGTTTTACTTACCTTCAAAGTGTTATTATGTTGCTTTCATATTGAAAATGTAAATTATGTTTTTATCAATGGCTATTGATTCTAAATTACAATTTTGGTATGATGATTTATTTAATACCAACTATTTTGGTTCTCTTTTTTATATCAACTTCTTGAAGTCTATTTCAAGAATACGTGAAAGGTCATATCAAAGTTTTAATTGATATTACCCTTATCGGTTCATCACGGATGGATAGAAATGATGCTTAATATCATGGTATTCCTATGAACCATAAAAGGATCTTGGATAGAACTAAAGAAAAAATTCATGTTCTTTTTAATGCCAATCTTATTAGTAACATTCATTTTAGAGGTTATAAATTTGTGGCTAAAAAATGGGTATCATTTACTAGTTTGACTTTTATAAAAGTGTTAGGATTATCCATTGGATCAAACTTAAAGAAAATTTGATTAAAGTGAATACTTATGGTTCTATTGCTTCCAATAAATATGGTTGTGGTGGCATCCTTTGGGATATTAAAGGTTATGTCATTTGTGCTTTTTCCTATCCTCTCTAAGCTTATTATGTTATTTTTGTTGAGCTTATGGCTAATAATAAAGCTATTGAAGTTTGTTTGAATAGAGGTTTCCTCAACATGTAGATTGAAGTTGATGCTCTCATGCTTCTTGACATGCTTAATTCCAATAGAAATGGGAATGCTGAATTATTTTATCTTCTTAATCATACTAAAAATCTTCTTTCTCAAGTTTGCTTTAAAATTTCTCACATCCTTCATGAAGCTAATGCTTATGCTGATTACTTGGCTAACTTTGGTGCTAACTTAATTGAGTTCACTTTATTTGACAACCAAACTTTGCCTAAACTATTAAGAGGTTTGGTTAATCTGGATAATACTGGATTACCTTTTCTTAGATTATAAATTCTTGGCTTGCTTTTATTGTTAGGTTTTATGATCTTTTGCTTTTGGTTGCCCCTAAACCCTCTTTGGGTTCTAGTTATCTACTTATTTTCTCTCTTTGGCCTGAGCTAGGTTATATTTTTGATCTCTTACTTTTGGATTGGCCTGGTTTTTGCTACCTGGTGGTTATTGTAAGTGTAGCCTAGGTTGTTTTGGTTTTTTTAGCTTGGTAGCTTATGTCTGTCTGGCTGGGTGTTTACCATAATTTTTCCTTGGCAATTTTTTATATCCTCCTTTTGGGTTGTGGATATGGCTGTTATAGATTTTTCTTTCTATATGTGTTTTATCTCTTTCATGGGCTGCTTGCTAACTTACCTGAGTTGGATCTACTACTATGGTGGTTGACAGGGTGGCTTTGCTGGCTGGTTGGGTTGGCTGGCAGTTTTGGATGGTTGAGTTGGTTGGATGGCTGGCTATTTTGGCTATTTTTTTTCATTTTCTATTGGTGATTGATATGGGGGGATGTTGGTGGTTTATCTTTGGCTTGATTTTCTCATGGTGGAGGTTGTTGGTTGGCTATTATTTTCTCTATTTTGTTGATTAGGGCTTGGTGGTTGGTTTTACTAATTTTGTTTTGTTTCTCTTTGTTATGGTTTTTACCTCCTCTTGTATTGGCCTTCCTCTCTTGGCTATAGTGCCTTTGGGTTTGGGTATTATTCTAGATTGGCTGGTTGAAGGCTATTTTATGGATGTTAGTTGGCCTTGAGTGATGGTGGCTTGGTTGGGTGCCTTTATTGATGTTTTTCTTGTTGGTTGGCTTGTAGTATATCTTACTGGGCTTTGTACCTTTTTGTCTTTGGTTGGCTATTCTACTTACCTAGATCAGATTTTCTTTTGCCTTAGTTTGGTTTGGTGGTTTTGTTTGCTTCTACCCTTTCCCTAGTTTTCTTGGGTGATTTTGGCTTGATGATTGTTGTTGGTCTTTACACTTACTTGAGTCTTTTGTTGTTGTGGTAGTTGGCTAGGAGGATATGTTGGGTAGTTGGTTTGGTTGGTTGTATTGGCTATCTGGGTTGGTTGGAGGGGTGGCTATTTTGGTCAAATTTTCCTGCTCTATTGGTGACTATTCTGGGAATCTGCTAGTGTTCTTTCTATGTCCTATATTTTTGGTTTCCTCCTACTTTATTTTTTCTCTCTTGGTAGCAGCTGACCCACTTTTTCCTATTTGGGTGTTTTTACTAGCTATTTTTTTTGCTTTGTTGGTGGAGGATATGAGCACTTGTGTTTTTCTTTTTTGCTCTTGTTTGTCTCTGGTTTGTGTTGTTACCCCTGTCATGATGCTCTTGTTTGTCTCTGGTTTAATGGAGGTGATATGAGCACTTGTCTTATTCCTTTTTTGTGGTGGATTTGGTGGTGCTCCTACTGTATTGCTACTATCCCTGATGGTTGGTTGATTATCTTCCTTATTGGGCTTGGTTGGATGGCTTGGGTTGGTTATGTTTGTTGTTTGTAGGATTTTGCTGCCTTGCTAGATGACAAACTTTGGATGATGGGATACATGAGGTATGGTGGCTATGATGGCCTTGATGTTTTCCACTCTTTTTCTTTTGGCTTGTAGTGCTATATGTAATTGTAACCTTTCTTCTGAAGTTTGGATGCTTACATATAGTGTTGCTCCTTAAGATGATTGTAACTGACCCTGACCCTTTTCTTTACAATACTCTTTTTATTTGCTCTTACTTTTTATGCTTGCTTAATTGTACTCAACCTTTCAAAAGTATGTTGCAGATTTCATTTATATGTTGTCATAGTCTTGTAGGTGGATCTTACTGGTATCATATGAACCAAAAGATGTTTGCTGATGCTTTGTTGACCTCACTTTCAGAGTGAGCTTTCAACTTCTTCATCTTAGACATAGGACTCCTCTTAGACTTTAAGAGTTCCTTAGTCTTAAGACACTTCAAGTGATTAGGTGAACACTTAGACTAACCTTAAAGACTTAGAAGAGTTAGCCATAGGAAGCGATTATGCCTTAGGGGTGCTAAGAAAACTTGCCTACACTATAGCTTAAACCAAATCCTTTCTTCTTTCAAATCAACTCCAAATTCAATCAACTCCAAATTCAAATCAACTTCAATTCCAAATCAACCTCAAATTCAAATCAACTCAAAATTCAAATCAATTCCAAATTAAATCTTAAATCAATTTCAGCTTAATTGATTTTCTCAAATTTATCAATTTAATCCAAACCAAAATCAATTCAAAGTAATTGAAATCCATGATCAATTCTAAATCCAAAATTTTCCTAAGCCATTTTGATTTGATCTTATGGACTTAACCAAATAAAATTCAAATCACTTCAAAAGATTTTCTCATAACTATTTATATTCTCATTTATATTCACAAATATAAATGAAATATAAATTCAAATAACCAAAACCAAATTCAAAACATAAATCAAAACTCTATCAAAATCCAACCTAAACTCTTTCAAGTAAAATTCTTGAACTTAGCTAAATCAAACTCAAATGGATTTTTTCTCCAAACAATCAATCCTTCAATCACAAACCAAATTCAATCATATACTTCAATCATCAAATCAAACAAATTCAAACCAATGTTCACCCTTTTGAACTTGAAATTGTCAAATAAATCAAAACCCATTTGACTCCAAGTCACTTACAAATGGATTTATATTTCAATCATAAGTCTATATGTGAGTTCAATCAAACTTGAATCAATCCTTGATCAAGTTAATTGACCCACTTAGTATCACTTGACCTAAAGTGACCTAATACACCTTTTTGAGCCAAATTCTAATCCTGCCCAAATTGGATTGAACTAAGCCTATCTAAGCCTTAAATTGTGAGCAACAATCATCATAGGATAATCAATCACTCAAATTGGGTCAAACCAAGGAAAGCCTAGCCTTTGACCAAGTCAACACCTAAACTAAATGAAACCCAAACTAGCCAAAATCCATCATAGGCTAAATTGATTGAAACCATTGATCTAAACTAATTCATGATCAATGATTGAACTTGACCAAGTCATCATTTGAGCTAAACCTAGCCAAATTGTCCACTTGACCCTAGTTGACCCAAGTTGACCTAAAAATTAAAAATTTGTCAAATCTTGATCTTAGCCAAATTGATTGCAATCAATGGGTCAAATTCATTCTAAATCACTTATTGAACTTGACCAAAGCCTCAATTAACTAGACCCAATCTAGCCCAATTGACCATGAACCCAACTTGACCTGAAAGGTCAAATCAACTTGAAACTTAACCAAATCAAAATTGATTGAAACCAAAACTTGTAAAAAATTTTAAATGATGAACCAAGCCTAAACCAATCCATGACCTACCCAATTGGTCAAAATTAAACTCATTGACCCATTTGACCTAAGTGAACTCAAATGAACCAAAACCAAATATAAATCAAATCAAACCAAACTAAAGATACCAAATCATTACAAATGATCATTTGAACTTTACCTGACCCATGATTTGATCTAATTTGACGAATTGGTTAACTTCATCCAAGTTGAACCATTTTGACCTAAATAGGTCAACTTGAGCGAATTCATATCAAATCAACACCAAATTCATTGAAAATTAGAAAAAACCCATTTTTCAATCATTCTAAATATGCCTAAATCAAAATCCAACCCAACTGACCATTTTACCCTCTGGTCAAAGGGTAACTTATGGCCAAATCCACTTAGAATTTGGTCAATTCCTTTCCATGGCCACTTGGCATCCTCTTAGTGGACCGTTTGGACACCAAGGGAGGTGGTGCACATGACTTAATGGATTAGGGTCAGCCATGACCTAACCCAAGGCCAAATTGACCCCTTCAATCAAAATTCCCCACATGGATCACCTTCCACACTCATTTAACATGTGCACCTCCACAGTTCCACTCCTCTACAAAAATCAAAGCACATGGCACTCCAAACAACCAAAATAACCCATTCAATGTCCTCAATTTGATCAAAATAGCAAACTTGGTCATCCGATCCAAGGGAAGATATACTCCCCCTCATTTCCACTCAAACCAAGTTCTTTGCATTTGATTGAGCTGAGAGGATCAAAGGCAAGCTTCTCTAAGTTTCCATAAGCATTCCTAAGCTCATTCCAATTTCTGCTTCATGGATTTTTTCAAAGCTGAAATAGGGGAGGTGAGGGAGATTTCCACTTTGTTCAATTCTCAATCAAACTCCAATTTCTCTTGCAAGCACCATCAAGGCACCAAGTTGAGCTTACCCAAAGCTTTCCCAAGTCTCCAAGCCACGTGAAGTGGGAGTTCGATCGAAGTCATAATCCATTGAAGCAAGCTTTGGTCAATTGGAAGATCCACTACAAATTGAACCTTGAAACCTTCAACAGGGCTTCTTCTCTACTAGATGAAGCTAACTCAAATGTTGGAAGCACCAGTGATAGCCTCCGACGAGTTATGCCTCAAAATCAAACTTAAGTTGAAAAATGCTTGGTCTTATATGAAGGGAATTGTAATCCCATTAAAATTCAATTGTTGGATGTTTGTCTCCTTACTTCTAGATGGTGAGGGTTGAATCTCTGCCTTATCCGAGCTCAAGTGAGCTCGGATCAAGCCATGGAGGACACGTCTCCTCAAGCATAGGGATGAATCATGACCATCCCGCATGTTTTGGATGGATAGTCACGATTAATCTAGATTTATTTAATCCTTCAAAATTATGGGTTTTATCTTGACCATCTGATCCTTAATTGGACAGCCAAGGGGAAAGAGTGTAGCACCGCTGGCTGATGTGGCAGCTGATGTGACAACTTAAATAACCAATTCCATCATGCCACGTGGAAAGTGCATGCCGTGTCAGTAACCCATGTGATGTCGATAAGATTAGTTATATAATTAGGTTATTTAATTACTTATTTATCACTAAAACTTCATAATTTCATAATTAAATGTAGAAAAATCTAAAAAATGCAAACTTAACTTCATTTTAAAATAATTTAGAGTGGAATTCAATAAACTTGTTCCTAATTGATAGTAAATATATAGAGATTTTTTGGGATGCTCGCTAGGTTTCCTAGCATCATGAGCATCCCCTACTTATCTCCTTTTAGCTTTGATAACAACTCCCTCCTCTTGATCAATCCCACTTGATCTCCTAAAAATATCCAATTTGTTGATAGTCCTATTTTTGATATCTTTGGAGACAACGATCATTTATCTTAATTGAGAGTATTCTTAAGGAATCTCATTCCTTAAGATGTAATTAACTATGGGGGCTTGCCTCCATTGGGAACTTAATGAACTCGGCTTAAAATAAACCCTACTTTACTTTTCCATGTAAAGTAGAGGAAGAATCTCTGGTACATCCAAAACCCATAGTTCGTAGTCCTCATTAGGTGATTAGGTCCATTGCAAGATGGTGACTTCTGTATCTCGAGATGGCACATCATTCCTCAATGTTGTACCCGATCACCCTAATGAGAACATCTATGGATCTACGTGGTGTCCGCCAAGTGTGTATTTTTGTCTTCATTTGTTTTCCAAAGATTGATGAAGATGAAAATATTTCACCATAGATGTTTCTAGCGACTCCACTGGGGATAGTTCCTCTCTCCATCTTTGGTAAATGATCATTGTCTCCAAGTATCGATAGTGGATTTATATTTCATATGAATCTGAGACTATCCTTTTTTTTTGTTGGCTTAGTTTATTTCATTCTTTAGCTAAGCTAGCCAACATCCTTTAGGTTTTAGGACCTCACTCCATGTAGGTCTTGAGACCACTATTGGGTTCCCCCTATAGGTGAAAATAAATATTTAATAAAAAGAAATAACTAAAGACTTCCTCCTTATCATTTCTATGGTAAGGAAAGGTTCATTCCAAAAAAAATAAAGAAAAATAAATTGTTTATAAAAACAACAATTTCAAAAAAGTAGTTTTTCAAAATACAGATAATAAAATATTTCTACCTCATCTAACAATCTTCATGATTGTTACATGTAGGATCATTTAAAAAAAATCATAAATCATCTTTTCAAAAAGCACAAATGAACATCATTCATTCAATATACCAAAATCTATTGAATGAAGACTTCATTTCAAATCAAAAATCAACAATCATCTTTTCAAAAATAAAATCAACAATCATCTTTTCAAAAAAATAAAATCAACAATCATCTTTTAAAAAACAAAATCAATAATCATCTTTTCAAAAATAAAATCAACAACCATCATTTCTAAAACAAAATCAACAATCATCTTTTCAAAAATAAAATTAATAATCATCTTCACAAAAATAAAATAAAAAATCACCTTTTCAAAAAGCACAGATTTGAAAATGAACAATTCTCTTTCAATATACCCAAATTTATTGAAAGAAGATTTCATTTCCAAATAAAATCATATCATAACATTGAAATTCCATTTCAACATATCTCACATATGTTGAAGTTAGAATTTCTTTCTTTTCAAAAATTACAAATTTGAAAATAAGCCTCCATTCAATATGTTGATGAGGCTTTATTTTCAAATAAAATTACACCATTTGAAATTCCACTCAACACATCTCACATGTGTTAAGTTAGAATTTCTGTCTTTTAAAATAAAGCAATAATCATACACAAAACAAAATTTCATCTTTGAAAAATAAAACATAATTGACTCCCATTTGACATACCCAAATTTGTCAAAAGAGAGTTCCATTTTTCAAAATAAATTTGGACTTTATTTAGCATACCCAAATTTACTAAGTAAAATCCCCTTCAAAAAAAATAAAAATAAAGGAATCATAAAAATAAAACACATTTGATTCTTTATTTATAATACCCAAATTTGCTAAGTGATGATCCTCTTTTCAAAATAAAAAAAATCAAAACACATCTAGATTCTTCATTTAGCATACCCAAATTTGCTAAATAAATATCCCTCTTTCAAAAATCAAAACATCAAAATCAGAAACACATTTGAACTTCATTTAGCATGCATAAATTTGGTAAGTAAAGTCCTCACTTTCAAAAAATCAAAATCAAAAATCACAAATCAAAACACATTTGAATTCTTCATTTAGCATACCCAAATTTGCTAAGTGAAGATCCTCTTTCAAAATCAAAACATCAAAACATAACACATTTGGATTCTTCATTTAGCATACCCAAATTTGCTAAGTGAACATCTCTTTTCAAAATCAAAATCAAAACACATTTGGATCTTTTATTTAGCATACCCAAATTTGCTAAGTAAAGGTCCATCTTTCAAAAATAAAAAATCAAACACATTTGGATTCTTCATTTAACATACCTAAATTTGCTAAGTAAAGATCCTCCTTTCAAAAAATCAAAATAAAAGAAAACATTTGGACTTTATTTAGCATACACAAATTTGCTAAGTAAAGGTTCCCTTCTCAAATTCACACATGATTCACCAAATAAGAAAAAGAAGAAGAAAATTATTTTCAAACAACTCATTTAGCATACCCAAATTTGCTAAATGAGTAAATCCCAAATAAAATCAATTGAGCATTTATTTTAACATACTCAAATTTGTTAAATAAAGGGTCCCAAACACAAAATCAAAATCAAATATGAACCAATGGAAGCATCAATCTCTTCAAAATATTTGAACCCATTTCCAACATACACAAATTTGTTGAAAATGGATTCTAAATTCAAAATATCTTCCCAATTCTAAATTCAAAATGTCTCCTAAATTAAAGGGCCCCACTTAACATATTCAAATTATTGAGTGTGGATTCAAATTCTAAAATCAAATTAAAGAAAAAAATCTAATTTGAGTTTATTTTCCAAAAATTGTAGAATTTCAACTCAGTTTCAGTCAGTTTTCAATTTAGTTAAGTTCAGTTCTAATGAAAGCTCAGAAGTATGTGCTTACTTTTCCTTTTGGGATGGATTTGGCCTTGGATCGGGCCAGCCTCCCATAGACTAACTTTGCTCACCTCATTCATTTTGGCCAAGGTTTTGAGGGAGCTATGATCACTTGTGAGGGGACCACCCTCATACCCGGAGTGTGTGGTGGTAAGACATCATCATGTTGAGATGATAGATTTAGTTTCCCTCACTAAAGAGGAAGGCTATGGCAGTTCCCGCAATAGTTGTAGTTTCAATGCTAGTGCATTCAGTGGTTCTCATTGCTACCCCTATGCAACCCACTCATTGGCTTCTTCCAAGGGAAGGCTCCAGTTTAGGGATAGTCTCTCATACCAGGAGGTAAGGTATAGTTCCCATCGCTCCTCCCAGATGGTGCCTCAGATGTCAAGATCAACTGGTATCATGTGTGCATAGCAAAGAGATGGAGGCAGTTGCTCAGTCTATAGTAGAGGAGTTACCCAGGATAGTCTCTCATCTGATCACAAAGAACAAGTTTCATCCCCTCTCTGGATCTAATGGAGAAGAAGATATTAGGAGGATCTCAGTTTCACCTCAACCTGCAGTTCACTTTGAGGCTCCTACTAGAGATAGGAGAAGGTGTATGCCAGCCTTATATCGATTTTGCAGTTGTGGGGCTTACAATAATCATGAGGCCCAATTTGACTTACGGTCAGTCATCCCTCACAGTGTTGGTGAGCACATCGGTGAAGGGCTAGAGAAGCTGTGTATTTGTACATATCACCAAGTAGAGAAGCGTATGCGCTAGATAGTTAGCTACATCTACCCTCGTGGACATTCTTGATCAGTGTGCTACCCACAACAGTCATATTGATAGCATTGTATTGATTAGTACTACTCACCAGAAGAGAGGAGCTCCCACATAGAGAGTGGTGTGCCTCACCACCGCTCTAAGCCCACCATCTCTAGTACAAGCTCCCATCATCCACAATTCTAAAAAAAGCCATGAAGGCTGCATCCGCAGAAAAGAGAGCCCCACTGGTGATCCGGCCATGGCCAAGAGATCCTATTCCATCTACAATGCTGATTGAGGTGAGGTTAAGCTCTCCTGCTCGACCTCTTGCTCCAATTGTGGTGAAGAGGGAGTGGCAACCAAGGAGTATCATAGTTGTGCCATCACCACCACCACCACAGTAGAGCATGAAGATAGTAGCAGTAGAGGGGGAAGGAGACATTACTATTATCCCCATGGTGATAGATCCTCCCAGGAGTAGCACTCCTCTCATGATAGGTGATAGCCATGAGCATATTTCTTATAGCGTGTAGCCCTCACAGGTTAGCTCTCAACATCAGAGGGGTTAGATGTATTTTTTGTACATGAGCATGATCCTACCACCAATTAAGCTCATTTATGCCCCATGTAGTTGGACGCTCTAGATGTTATTATAGCACAATCTTATGGAAAGAAGAATTCTAGGATACATTGGTCCTACCTAGAGCATAAGAAGGTTAGTTTTGATCATAATGAAGATGATCATTGGAGGATTGAGAGTACATATGGTTGATGCAGGGGTTCCCCTCTTGGATCAGAGTTTGGAAGGTTTTCGCGAGGATGATACAACTGACCCAACACCTCCTTCAACAACTAAAATAGAAGGATGAATAAATTTATAGGATGGAAATGAGGCTTGAAGACTTGCTAGCAGCAATTTTGGCACTTCAAAACCAAGCCCCAATAGATCCTACTATTGTAGAGACTAGTCAGCCTGAGTTGTTGCATGTTGAAGATCAAGCCAAGACTTCACCACTAGTAGAGTAGGGTAGCACTAGCTTGTATAGGAAGGTAGTGGATAGTACCTCCGTACAAGAAAATGACATTAAACTCATGGTTGAGCAAGTGAGAGAACCATTGGTGCAAGCCCGAGGAGGATCATCGATTCCAAAGGTAGACCTACCAGAAATTGATTCAAAGGGTAGACCCTACCTAGAGGTATCCTAAGGGTTTTGTGCCACGTTCTTTCAAGAGCTTTGATGGCAATGGGAACCCACGACAGCACATAGCGCACTTCAGAGCCAACTTTTATAATGCTAATGGTAGCGATGCATTACTATTCTATCTTTTTGTCAGCAGTTTGGTAAGCATAGCCTTTGATTGGTATGTTGAACTCTCCAACAGTTCAGTGAAGACTTTTGCTGAGTTTGAGCAACTCTTCATTAAGAGGCTTGTTGGAGCTCAACAATGGGTGACTGTAGGTGAACTCATTATGGCTTAACAACACCCTGGTGAGTCCCTCATTGATTATATTCTCAGATGGCACAATTTGAGTTTGAAATGCGAACCAGCTATCTGAATAGCATGCCATTGAAATTCTGCTAAAGAATATTCATGTCCTGGTCGCCTTCATGCTCAAAGGTTTTACCATCAAGATAGTTGCGAAGCTAATCAACAAGGTGGCTAGTCTACAAGGAGAGGCCAAATAATTTTCTTTTCAAGATCAGTCAACAAAGCCAAAGCCGCAAAAAAATTATGAGAAGAATCCAGGTGCGTGTTGGACAAGGGAAGCAAGTGATCAAAGATCGAGAGAGACCGTGCTCCACATCATCACTTTCACCTCCTTTACCACCAGGCCATCCTACTGCGCCACTGACCTCACGCCTTCACTACCTCCTCATCAGCCATACTCACAATAGTAGAACACATATCCATCGTAGTCTACCATCCACCTACTAGATAAACTAATAAACTTTATTCATTTAAGAGGTAGATAATCAAGAAAATCTTTAAGAATCTCTTAAAGAAACCTAATTTTAACTACGAGCCTGGGAAACAAAAGAGTAATGATCCTAACTTTTGCCCCTACCACATGCTAGGTCATGTTTTGGAAGATTATTTTACATTCAAGGACTAGCTTGAGAATAGCTACAAGATAGGCACCATAGTTATCCCAAAAGAATATCTAGTAGAATAACCATCCAGTTTTGTTAGGATAGTCCTTGGGGATACCTACGATCCTCTCAAAACCAAAGAAGGTTGGGATATCTCATTATCCCAAACCTCTGAAAAGATTATTTCAAAAATCAAGAAACTTTCCTTGCAGGTGCCTGAGGCAGCTTGAACCTCCAACATCAATGAAGGCTTACGAGTTGCCAAAGATAACTTGGGAAGGTAGGAGCTCAGCAGCAGCAGCAACAACCTATACTTGCCCGGGATAGCCAAGTAGAGCAACCATCGACCGAGCCCAATCTCCATTCCACCATTACAGCTATACTTCAGCCGACACTCTATTTCAGCTAGCTCTTCTTCTAATATACATCTTGTATCAAGGATGAGGGTATTAAATCCCTCACCCCACTTACTTTACTCAATTTCTACTATGCTCCTTCAAAATCCAAGAAATCGGGAATAAAGCTAGTTTGAATTACATCATGTTACTTCGATGGGTTGTCTAAATCTACTCTTACAGAAAAATCTTCAAGTCTAAAAAATAATTATAATAACTCCGATCTTCCTCTTTCTGATTCAGAGTTGGACTTTCTTTTTCTAAATACTATGGGTTCACCTTTTTAGATAGACTTGGAATCATCTGATTATGAGGGTCCTATAGGAGAAGCTATAGGTGAGCCTGATGAGCAGGTAAAATCTTCCACTAACGCCACAAGAGATTACAAAAGTTAACCTCCATAGTAGCAAGGTTATACCTCCTGTAACCTCAAGATAAGGAAATAAGTCATTGGTTGATGATTGAGAAGCCCCTCACAGATGCTCCACCCTTGGATATGCTTGTGGAGGATCAGAGTTGATTACAATGTCCTCGCTCACCTAAGAAAGTTGCCAACTAAGTTAAGCATATATGATGCCCTTGTCTTATCCAAAGAGATGAGGGAATCATTAATCAAGGCTATTCTTGATCCAGAGATATGCTTTGCTCAGCTGAATACTATTGAAGAGGAGGTACATTATTCAAGAGAAGCCCAAGGAGTCACATTCACAGATGAAGACCTTCTTCTGGGGGACATGGAGCACAATTGCCCCCACTACATTATAGTGGTTATGGGCAAGTTTAGACTTTCCAGGGTGCTTGTTGATCCATGTGCATTTATGAACATTATGAGTCAAAAGACCCTTGCCAACTTGAGGATTGACATCTCTACACTCTGAGGAGATCAGATATTGTTGAGAGGATTCGATGAACAGGGCAAGAGGGCATTAGGTTTCATAGTGTTACCTTTGAAATAAGTGGCTGGAAGACTGAAGCCAAGTTTTATATAATTGATTCGAATACATCATTCACTATTTTGCTCGGTAGGCCTTGGATACACCAAAATAAGATGATTCAATCCTCCTTTCATCAGTGCATCAAGTTTAGAAGGGATGGAATTGAATATTGTGTCAAAGGAGATGAAAAGTCATTTTTAGTTAGAGAGGTTGAGATATATGAGGATGCAACCTACTATCTTTCTCAAAATACCTTTTTTCATGAACTTGGTCAAAGTTCAAATACAAAAGAAAAAGAAAAAGGAGAAAAAGGAAAAGAAAATGAAAAAAAAAGTGAAAATACAAGTGAACAAGAAAAGTACATCAAGGATGAAGTAGAGACACATATCATATTCCACCCATAGTTTGTTCCACCATACCGACATATGGGTAGAATGATTCAACCTCCACTAGGCAGAACCAGAGGCAGATACAAAGGCAATTCCAAAGATGGAAGACCCCCTAGTTGGTAGCCAACCAATAGTGGTTATGTTATAGTTCATAGGAGTATCCCTACTATTCACATAGACTTGGAATCCAGCTAAGAGGATGAGTCTAATGTGATTAGCATACCATCCAACCCCTCTCAGTAGGTTTCATTGGAGATGACACTCAAACCAGATAACGACGAAGACCAGGCCTCTAAGCAAAGCATGAATGTATTCAAATCAAGTTTATGTGAAACTATAAGGTAACAGTTAGGATCCTTTGCTCTAACCTCACTTTCCTCTCAAAAAGTTGAAGGCTTAGTAATTAAGGAAGCCCCCCAGTCTTCCATGGATGTCAAAGAGACTCCTTTGGGAGCATTATCCTCAAGTTTAAGTTGATGTAGAACTTGAGGATAATTCATATAAAAAATTAATGGAATTACCTTTCGATTGGTACTCAGCTTGTGTTCTTAATCTAGTAAAGAAAGGTTTGATTCCTTATACAAGGTCCAAGCACAGGGTAGAGTACTTCAAGAAGTTGTGAAACAACATAGGCAGGGATGCACAATCAAGATCAGGACTAAGATTCAGTACAGTGTGTCCATTCGATGATGTTGATTACTGCTTAATTGTTACCAATCATCTGGAATATGATAAGTTCTTGTCAACCACACTAACTCTTATGAGGAAGTATGTTTAGAAACTTCAGATGATCCAGATGATCTCCAAATCAAAGATTCACCACCAAAATTTGAAGAGGAAATCCATTCAACAATTGATAAGCTCAAAGAAATCAACCTTAGGATAGAAGAAAAACCACGCCCGACATACATCAATTTGTTGCTGAATGAAGAAGAAACCAATGACTTTATTAGGCTATTGATTGAGTTTAAGGACTACTTTGTATGGAGTTATGAAGAGATTTTTGGATTATCTCCTGACATAGTAGTCCACAAACTAGCAATTAACCCTAACGCTAATCTTATCAAGCAAGCTCCTAGACGCATGCGATTAGAAATCAAACAATAGGTCATTTTTGAAGTCAAGAAATTGATTAATGCTGGTTTCATCAGGAAAGAAAAATACCTACCTGGTTAGCCAGTGTCATGCCAATTAAGAAAAATAATGGCCAAATTTGCATATGCATCAATTTTAGGGACTTAAAATAAGGCATGTCCTAAGGTTGAGTTTCCTCTTCCTATACTAGAATTAATGGTGAACATCGCCTCATCTCATGTAGTATTCTCCTTCATGGATGGGTCATCTGGCTATTACTAAATTAAGATGGCCCCTGAGAATGAAAGAAGCACTACTTTTCAAACCCCGATCATAATCTATTATTATAAGGTCATGCATTTTGGCCTTAAAAATGCTGGTGCTACATACCAATGGGCCATGACTGAGATCTTCGACGAACTCATTCATCATCAAGTTAAGTGTTATATTTATGATCTAGTAGTCAAAAGAAAAGAAAAAGAAGACCATCTCTTTGACTTTAGAGTAGTTTTCAAATGGTTAAGATAATATAACCTCAAAATGAATCCCCTAAAGTGTGCATTCGGAGTAGCTTCAAGAAGTTCCTTGGGTTTGTTGTCCGACACCGGGGAATAGAGATAGATCCAAAAAAGATCAAAGCTATCTTAGAAATGCCACCACCTAAAAGTTTAACTCAACTTTGATCTTTCCAAGGGAGGTTGGCATATCTAAGATTCTTTATATCCCATCGGAAGATGCCATTTTCAACACTTGTCAAAAGGATGCCAAGTTCAAGTGGGATGATAAGTGTGATGCCTTTGAAGATATCAAAAAAGAATTTGGTGATGCTATGTTCTAGCCCTATCCTGGCCACTTATCGCCTACACTATTGCATGACTCCCTTGGCTCTTTGTTGGCCCAAGCCAAGCCAATGAAGGGAAGGAGAGTGCTCTATACTACCTCCATCATCTCGATTCTCAAGCAAACCCACCTATTAAGAAACATTGCCTAACTTTAATCTTTGCATCCCAAAAGCTATGACACTATATGCTTTCTCATAAGGTGAACTTGATTTCAAGAATTAATCCACTGCAGTATCTCATGACATGGCTGATGTTATCCAGATGATTGGTGCATTGGTCCATGATTCTCTCATAGTTTGATATTACATTCATACCCCTCCATGCGGTGAAAGGTCAAGCACTAATGGATTTCTTAGCAGCACACCACTTCTTGCTGATTCCCCGCTTAGTGACGATCTCCCTGATGAACAAATCATGAACTTAGGGGAGATTGACAATCGCTGTTGAGAGATGTATTTTGATGGTGTGGCTTCCTTTCACAAAGGAGAAGAACCACGATCTGCTCTTCTAAGAAAGGTAGGGGAAGGAATAGTTCTCTTAACTCTAGACCGCAATGTGTTGAGATTCTCATACTATCTCTCGAATCCTTGCACCAACAATGAAGCCGAGTATGAGGCTTTGATTGCAGGTCTGGAGTTAGCCATTATAGTGTGTGTCTAGAGCATCAATATCTATGAGAATTCTTAATTGGTTATCAACAAAATTATTGGGTGCTTCAAGGTTCTAAAACCTAAGCTTAGTCACAACCATGAGTATATCATGAAGATGTTGGCCCAAATCTCTAAGGTCACCATCTACAAGGTCCCTCAAGGAGAGAACGCAATAGTAGATGCTTTGGCCAAACTTTTCAAGGAATTGGCATGTCCGGAAGATGAGTTCATTCTAATAAGGGTCCAAAATAATTAAATCCTATCCTTTATTGATGTTGAACTCGTCGAGAGAATTTTTCTAGAAGGGGAGGTTACCTTTGCTAACAAAGACAAGGAGCTTGATTGGTGGCAACCGTTCAAAGATTAATTGAAAACTGACAAACTACCTCAAAAAATCACAAGCCCATTGAATGAAACAAAGAGCTCTCTCCTATGATCTCATGGATGGTAATTTATACTGACGACCTTTTGATCAAATGTAGTTACGTTCTTTAGACAAACATGAAGCCCATAGGATCGTGATCGAGGTACATTCAGGACTATGCATAGCGCATCAACCCAGTTCAAAGATTAAAGCAAAGATCAAGAGACTAGGATAATACTACCTTTGATGATTACAGACTACATGAATGTGGCTAGGAGATTCCATCAATGTCAGGTACACAGTGTGGTCTTACATCAACCACCCAACATTCTACATCCTATATTGGCCTCATGGCCATTTGAGTGTTGGGGTACCGACATAGTGGGTCAGATCGGTCCTCCTTTTACTAAGGGTCATCAATTCATCTTAGCTACCACCAACTACTTTTGTAGCTGGGAGGAGGCAATCCCACTCAGAGAGGTCATAGCTCAACATGTGCTCAAGTTTTTTAGGAACCATATCATATATAGGTTCATGATGCCTCAATGAATTATATTCGATAATGGTATTGATTTTAATAGCACCAAGATTAACAGCTTTGCTAGGAAATATGGTATAGGTTGGTGATACTCCACCATCTACTATCCAAGGAAAAATGGCCTAATAGAAGCATTCAACAAAACTCTCATCCAGATACTAAAGAAGATACTCGACGATAACAAGCGATAGTGGCATGAGCAGTTGGTTGAAGCCTTGTGGGCCTACCACACCACATACAGAACTCCAACTTAATCTACCTTGTTCTCCTTAATATATGGGTCCAAAGCCATTCTACCATTAGAAATTCAACTAACGATAGCAATGGGCAGAAAAATCAGTACAAAGAAAATGCAAAGTTGCAGTTAGAAGAGCTCGATGGTTTAGAGGAGAGATGCATACGGGCATGCCATAACCTCAAGTTATACAAATCCAAAATGATTCAAGCTCACAACAAGCTAGTCTACCCTAGAGATTTTCAAGTAGGAGTGCTTGTCCTAGAATTAGGGAGACCAAAGATGATCTTATCAGCTTTTATTGAACCCACTTAGGAAGGCCCTTTTATCATAGAAAAGGCCTACCAAAGATGATCTTATCAGCTTATTGATTGTAAAGGGGAACACCCGATGCTTCTAATTAATGGGATCTATTTGAAGACATATTACGAATAAAAATATGTTTGAAAATAATTATCATCAAAAGAAAAAAATTTCATTCCAATTCATCAAAATCTTCCCCTCTTTTCAAGCATTATTTGCTTATTTTGTGATCTGCCATGACGTATTTAGGATATGTGTAAGAGAACCCAAGCAACATCCTATCCCTCTTTCACAACATAAACACAATCAAACATAATTCCCCAATGCTACCAAAATAGGTGTGAGAGAACCCAAGAGGCTTCCTATTTCAACTAGCACAACTAAGTTAGGTGTAAGAGAACCCAAGCAGCATCCTTTCTTGGTGGGATCACAACTACCATTCATGGCACCATTTCATCAATTCTCTAGCATGTTCTTAGGATAGGTATAAAGAACTTGAGAGGCATCCTTTTCCTTCTAACACAAACATAAACACAAATCTTTTATCTCAGGCTAATTTGATGTGGGAGGTAACTCACTCATTAGCTGCTCTAAGTTAGGATAACATGCTACCTTACTAGTATGTCACTCTAGTGGTCACTTGTCCAATGAATGTGAGTCTCCATGCTTTTACCCTGACTTGACCATTACAAACCAACGATCACCTTGTTAGTTTGGTAGACCTCACTGCCTAACTAATAAGCTATATGATGTTGATTTTGTTTAAGAAGATGTGAGTACCCACACTATCTTCTTGAATTAACCATCATGCACTGACTAGGTCGAGTATATCTGAGATTTAGGATAATTCCTCTAGAGGCTCCTTTCCTCTTGACTACTCTTGAGTTGATATAAGTTTCCTAATGGCATTCACTCAATAGTCACCCTATGTCAGATAGCACTTATCGAGCCGATGATAGACTATCCCAATAATCAGTTTCGCTATAGGAGGATGTGAGCCCCCGATGCTTTCTTCCTAGGCTGATTATTGCAAATTGATAGGCACCTTTGGTTGGTTGATGTTCGCTATGCTAACAGTGACTCACCCGGTGGATACACCACTCTTGGCAGATGTGAGTCCTCACGCTTTCTCCTTGAGTTGGCCACCGAAAACCTACATATATTATCTTCTCCATGGTTTTGGATCAAGCCCTTAGTGGCCCCTCTCCCCTGTGGGCACTCTACTTGGATCACATCCTTTGTGACCCCATTTAAACACTATCCAGGTTACTCTTAGATTAGAATGCCCACCTTTCCTAGTAGCCTCCCCTATGGTTTTAGAATTTTTTCAGCAGATGCGCAGATTCTCCTTTGGTTTAGTAAATTTGAGATAGGTCTAGGCTAATACAAGCACATTCTCAGTATGATCCCTCACAAACCAATAGGGTCTACGATAAACAAACAAAAAAACAAACAAATCTATTCGCTTATGGATTAGTAATTCAAGCCCCCAGTGGCCATTTCCTAAGCAGACATCCTATCTTTAGGGTAGTGTCAGCAAAACTCCCTATAAGAATTTCCTGACTATACTTGATTTGAGATATGTCCCCAGGTTGGCACTTTTCCATAGTCACCCTTTGATCGAGTTCAATATATTTTTCCACAAACAGGTTGCCCCGACAGTCATTCTTCTTTAGAAGATGTAAGTCTACTATACATTCTTTCTATGATGAAACCCACGCAACTAGGTTGGGTTGACATGTCGCTAATGTGTCACCCTAGTGGTCTTTATTCAAAAATATGTGAGTCCCCATGCTTTCTTCACCAACCATTGCAAACTAAAAGAAACCCATTTGTTGGATAGTTCTCTGAAGCTACTCCCTTGATTGGTAACTGAGTACAAGGCCAACATGGCCCTACTGAGTCCCATCGCAAACCGGGGATCCATCAAAAATAATTAAAAAATGAAATTAATCTTGACTATCTTTGAGTTGATTTAAGTCCCTCAGAGGTATTCGCTCAAAAGTTAGCCCTAGGTCAAGTTTGATTTGTTGCACAACCAACCAGTCACCCTAGTGGTTCCATATTTTGGAAGATGTGAGTCCTCGCACTTTCTTCTTAACTTGACCATTACAAACCGAATGACAATCTCTTTTGTTGGATAGTCTTACTATGTGGTTGATAGACTATCCTTTTGGATTGGTAAATCTGAATGTAGACCAAGGACAACACGACCCTTACTCAGTGTAGTCCATCGCAAACCGATGAGATCCATCAAAAATAACTAAAAATGAAATTAACTTTGACTATCGTTGAGTTGATTTAAGTCCCCCATCGGCATTCACTCAATAGTCACCTAAAGTTGGTTCTCATTGCCCAATGGATCACCCCAAAGAATCGATCCCTACTTTGGAGGATGTAAGCCTACTACTCTTTCTTCCTAGTACAACTGCTGCACACCAAAAGGGAACCCCTTTGGTTGGATAGCCCTACTATTTGGTTGGTAGACTACCCCTTTGGATTGGTATATTTGAGCTAGATTAAGGCCAACATGGCTCCTAATCAGTGTGATCCATCAAAACAAGGTCCATCTCAAAATCCATTTTTAAAATTTAAACTTAAAACAAATTCAACCTCCTCTTAGAGTCAAACTAATCAAACAAAACAAATCCAGTCAAATAATCAAAATAATCAAACAATCAATAATCAAATCAACGCTTCTCCCCGAGATGCAAATCTCTATGGTTCCCCAAGTGGAATCAATTCAATCCAGCTTTTGCTCTCCCAGTGTTCACATTTTCATCCTAGCGATCCCAAATTCTAATCTGGATTACAATCTCTTTTCCTTGGGATGAACTTTGCTCTAGTGGAGAGTTCACTTTTTCATCCATAACCAAATAAATCAATAAATCAATCAAATTTCTATACAGCGAGTCACAAATCAAATCAAACCTCTCATCCCTAAACTAAACATAAAATAAAAATAAATTAAACCTAAAATAAAGTAAAATAAAGAATAAATAAAAACCTAAACCTAAAAAATAATCCTAAAAATAAATAAAAAATAAAACCTAAACCATAAACTAAAAAAAAAAACCTAAACCCTAAACTAAAAAAAAACCTAACCTAAAATAAAAAATAAAATAAACTTAAACCTAAACTAAAATAAATAGAACCTAAACCTAAACCTAAATTAAATAAAATAAAATAAACTAAAAATAAACCTAAACCTAAACAAAAAAAAACCTAAAAATAAACCTAAAATAAAACCTAATAACCTAAACCTAAAAAAATAAAATAAACAATAAAACCTAAACCAAAAAAATAAAATAAAAATAAAACTCAACTAAAAATAAACATAAACCTAAACCTTAAAAATAAACTAAAATAAAAAACCTAAATTAAAATAAATAAACCTAAAATAAATAAACAAAACTAAAAAAATAAACCTAAATAAAAATAAAAAATAAAGTAAACTAAAATAAATAAAAAATAAACTAAATATAGTAAATAAACCTAACATATCGATTTACTTAATTTCAGAAAAAAAAAAACATAAAACCCTAAATTCTAAACCCTAAATCATAAACCCTAGACCCTAAATGCTGAACATACAACCCTAAACCCTCAATCCTAAATAAAATAAATTTAAAATAAACAAAACAAAAACCCTAACCCTAAAACATAAAATCTAAAACTAACCCTAAACTCTAAACCCTAAACCCTAAACCTAAACCTACTGGTATACTTAATTTTTAAAAAAAACCTCTAAACCCTAAATCTTCAACACTAAGCCTAAACCTAAAAAACTAACCCTAAACTAAACCCTAAACCAAACTAAATAAACCTAAATATAATAAACTAAAATTAAATCCTAAACCTAAAACCAATCATAAATAAACCCTAAACTTAAATAAATAAATAAACCTAAACCCTAAATAAAAAAATAAAAAATATATAAAAAAAAACCCTACCCTAAGTCCTAAACCTAAAATAACCATATAAACCCTAAACCTTAAACCTAAACCTAAAGTAAACTAAACTAAAAACCTAAACCCTAAACCTAAACCTAATCCCTAAAACTAAAACCCTAAAATAAACTCTAAACCTAAACCTAAACCCTAAACCCTAAACCCAAAACCTAAAAATAAAATAATAAAAAAAATTAAACCTAAATAAAATAATAAATAAAATAAAATAAAAACCTAAACTAAAACTTAAATCTAAAATAATAATATAATAAAAAATAAAAAATAAATGAAAATAAAATTAATTAAAATCTAAACTAAACTAAAAAAATAAACCTAAAAATAAAAAACCTAAATAAAATAAACCCAAACGTAAAATAAAAATAAAATAAACCTAAAATGTAATAAAATAAAATCCTAAACCTCAAACATAAGCATAAAAATAAAATCTAAAAATAAATAAAAAATAAAACGTTAATCCTAAACATAAAAAACTCTAAACCTAAACTAAAATAAACTAAACTAAAATAAATAAAACCTAAACCAAAACCAAAAATAAATTAAACCTAAACTCTAAACTAAATAAAATAAAATAAACTAAAAAATAAAACCTAAAAATAATCCTAAAATAAAAATTGAAATCCTAAGCCTAAAAAAATAAAATAAAAACCTAACCCTAAATCCAAAATAAAAAATAAAACCTAAACCTAAAAAAAATAAATAATAAAAATTAAACTTAAAATAAACATAAACCTAAACCTAAACCTAAAAAATAAACTACAATAAAAAACCAAAAATAAAAGAAAATAAACCTAAAATAGATAAACTAATCTAAATAAAAAACTAAAATAAATAATAAATAAACTAAATAAACCCGATCCTACTATTTTACTTAATTTAAAAAAAAACCTAAACCCTAAACCTTAAACCCTAAACAATAAACTAAATACCCTAAACCTAAACCTAAATAAAATAACTAAATACACCTAAACTAAATAAACTAAATAAATCCTAAACCCTAAGCCTAAACCTAAAATAAACCCTAAACACTAACTAAACTCCTAAACTAAACCTAAACTAAACTAAATAACCAAATCCTAAACACAAAACCTAAACTAAAGACTAAACCATAAACCCTAATCTAAAATAAACTAACCTAAACCCTAACCTAAAAAACCTAAATAAACCCCAAACCTAAATAAAATACTATACTAAACCTAAACTAAACCTAAAAAATAAACCTAAAAAATAAAATAATAATAAAATTAAACTTAAAAATAAACATAAAACCTAAACCTAAAAAAATAAACTAAATAAAAAAACCAAAATAAAAAATAAACCTAAAATAGATAAACATCTAAATAAAACTAAATAAATAAATAAATAAATAATAACTATAAAAAATAATCTAAACTTAAAATAAAAATAAACCCTAAATACTAAACCCCAAACTAAAACCTAGAGTATAAAAAAATAACTTAAACTACACTTAAACCTACAACCTAAACTATAACTAAATCCTAAACCCAAGCTAAACCCTAAACCTAAACCAAACTAAACAACCTAAACTAAACTTAAACCTTAAACTCTAAACTCTAAACAACTAAAACCTAATTAAAAATAAAACCCTAAACCTAAAGACTAAACCATAAACTCCTAAACCCTAAACTAACCTAAACCCTAACCCTAAACCTAAACCTAAATGCTAAAACCCAAAGCCTAAAGCCACTAAAACCCTAAACCAAACCTTAAAACCCTAAACCCTAAACCTGGAAACCCTAAACCCTAAACCCTAAACCCTAAATCATAAACCTTAAAAACCTAAAAACCTAAACTAAACTAAATAAAACCTAAAAATAAAATTAATAAAATAAAGGAAAAAATAAAAAAATAAAAAAAGAATAAAAACCAAAACTAAAACCTAAACTTAAATGAAAAATAAGAAAAATAAAAAAAAATTAATTAAAACCTAAACTAAACTAAAAAATAAATTAAACCTAAATAAAATAAAAACTAAACTTAAAATAAAAATAAAATAAACCTAAAATAAAATAAAAGAAAAACTAAATTAAAACCTAAACCAAAAAATAAACCTAAAAAAACATAAAAATAAATAAAAAATAAAACCTAAATCGTAAACTAAAAATAACTAAACCTAAAATAAAAATAAAATAAATAAAGTAAAATAAACCTAAACCTAAACTAAAATAAACTAAACTAAAATAAATAAAACCTAGACCTAAACTTAATAAAAACTTAAGCCAAACTAAATAAAATAAAATAGAGTAAAATAAACCAACACCTAAACCAAAAAATTAAACCTAAAAATAAACCTAAAATAAAAACCTAAAACCTAAACTTAAAATATAAAATATAAAATCTAAACAAACACCTAAAAATAACTAATAAAACCTAAACCTAAAAAAATAAAATAAAAATAGAACTCAACTAAAAAATAAACCTAAACCTAAACCTAAACCAAAATAATAAACTAAAAATAAAAAATCAAAACTTAAATAAATAAACTTAAAATAAATAAATTAAACTAAATAAAAATAATAAATAAACATAAATAAAAATAAAAATTAAAGTAAACTAAAATCAATAAAAATAAACTAAATATACTACAAAATCCTAAACTTACAGGTTTACTTAATTAAAAAAACCTTAAAAACTAAATCCTAATCCATAAGCCCTAAACCCTAAACCCTAAACCTACAACCCTAAACCCTAAACCCTAATCCTGAACCCTAAACCCTAAAAGCATAAACCGTAAAACCCTAAACCCTAAACCCTAAACCCTAAATCCTAAGCCCTAAACTCTAAACCCTAAATCTTAACCCTAAACTCTAAACCCAAACCCTAAACCTAAACCTAAAGTAACTAAATAAATTAAAAAATAAAACTAAACCCTAAAATAAAATAAACCTAAACTAAACCTAAACCCTAAGAATAGGCAGAACCTTGACGATAGAAACACATCACAACCGTGCTCAATAATCTAACGGAGATGAAGGAGGTGCTATCATAGTGGTTGTGGGGATCTGGAGGTGGGATATGTGGTGGTTGAGCAAGGTGTATGAGGGAGGATGGAGTTACAAGGTGGCGGAGGGAGAGAACGAGCATATGATGGTCGATCCCACTACTAGATAGGACGGGGTGGTTCTGAGGGAAACTAGTGAAACTAAAGAATGATCGATCTAATTTACTGCTTATGGAATTGTTTCTTTACATTAGGGATGATTCTAGTTATCTAAGGCTTTTTACTTTGCTCTATCTGTGCTCATTTTTTATCTATGTCATCGCTTGTGCCATAAGAAACTTGGTGTGTTACTTAGTTGATGAAATTGAAAAGAGGAAATGTTGAAACTAAATTTATTCTTTATTAAAAAAACAAAAAAAACCCTAAACTCTAAACCAAAACTTGAACCCTAAACTAAAAAAAAAACCTATACCTAAAATAAAATAAAATAAACCTAAACCTACACTAAAATAAATAAACTAAAATAAATAAAACCTAAAACTAAACCTAAACCTAAACTGAATAAAATAAAATAAACTAAAAATAAACCTAAACCTAAACTAAAAAATAAAACCTAAAAATAAACCTAAAATAAAACCTAAAACATAAACTAAAAAATAAAATAAAACCTAAACCAAATGCAAAATAAAATAAAACCTAAACCTAAACAAAAACTAAAATATAACTAAGAAAATAAACTTAAACCTAATCCAAAACCTAAAATAAACTAAAATAAAACCTAAACTAAAATAAATAAACTAAATAAATAAAATAAACAAAACCTAAATAAAAAATAAAAAAATAAAGTAAAATAAAGTTAAACTAAATAAACTAAACCTACCGATTTACTTAATTAAAAAAAGCATAAACCCTAAACCCTAAATCCTAAAACCTAAACTTTAAACCCTAAACCCTAAACCCTAAACCTAACCCTAAACCTACAATATTAAACCTACAACCGTAAATCCTAAACAATTAAAAACCCTAAGCCCTAAACCCTAAACCCTAAACACTAAACCATAACCTTAAACCCTAAACCCTAAATCCTAAACCCTAAACCCTAAACTTGAATCCTTGAACCATAACCCTAAACCCTAAACCCTAAATCTCAAACCCTAAGCCTAAACCTAAAGTAACTAAATAAATTAAAAAATAAACCTAAACCCTAAAACCTAATAAAGCTAAACCTAAACATAAACCCTAAGAATGGGAAGAACCTTCATGGAAGGAATGTCACCATTAACAAACTGCCTAGATCTCACAGGAGGTGGTGGCACAATGGTGGTGATAGGTGTTGGTGGATATGGTGGTGGTGCTAAAGCAGGTTGTAAGGAGCACCGAGGTTAATTGTGGAGGAAGAGATCAAGGATATGATGGTTGATCTTGCTATAAAATTGGTTCAACTAGAGAAATTGAAGAACAAATCCGATCATAAATTGTGTCTATGAGAGACAATTCTAGTTATCACTTTTGATTTACCTATATGCCTCATTTTATCTATGTCACTTGTGTCTAACAAACTTAGTGTGTTACTTATAGAAATAAAAAAAAGAAATGTTAAATCTAAATTTATTCTATTTAAAAAAAAAAACCAAAAAACCTAAACTGTAAACTAAAACCTGAACCCTAAATCTTGCAACTAAAAAATAAGAAAATAAAAAAAATAAAAAAGCCTTACCCTATACCCTAAACCCTAAACCCTAAACCTTAATCCCTAAAACCCAAAAACCTTAAACCTAAATCCTAAACCATAAACCCTAAAACCCTAAACCCTAAACCTAAAACCCTAAAACCATAAAATCCTAAACCCAAACCCTAAAATCTACATACTAAACATAACCTAAACCCAAGCACTAAACCCTAATCCTAAACTAAAACCTAACTAAACCTAAACCTAAAAAAAAAAAAACTAAATAAAACCTAAACTAAAAAAATAAAAAAACTAAACTAAATAAAAAATAGAAAAAATAAACCTAGGTAAAAATATAAAATAAAATAAACTAAAATAAATAATAGATAAACTAACTAAACTAAATAAACTAAACCTATTTACTTAATAAAAAATCTAAATAAATCATAAATAAACCCTAAACCCTAAAATAAAATAAACCCTAAACTAAACCCTAAACCATAAAATCTAAACCCTAAATAAACCTAAAACCTACATCCTTAAACAAATAAAACCCAAGCACTAAACCTAATCCCTAAACCTAAAAAAAAAAAATAAACAACCTAAACCTAAAAAAATAACTAAAATAATAAACTAAACAAAATAAAATACAAAATAAACCTAGATAAAATATAAAATAAAATAAACTAAAAAATAAATAATAGATAAACTAACTAAACTAACACCTAAACTTTTGCTACTTAATTTTAAAAAAAAACCTAAATCCTAAATACTAAATCGTAAACCTTAAACGTTAAACACTAAAATTAACCCTAAACCCTAAACCCAAAAACTACAATATTAAACCTACAACCCTAAACCCTAAACCCTAAACACTAAAAAACCCTAAACCCTAAATCCTAAACCCTAAACCCTAAACCCTAACCCTAAACCCTAAACCCTGAAAGCATAAACCCTAAACCTTAAACACTAAACCCTAAACCCTAAACCTAAATAAAAAAAATAAAACCTAAACCTAAAAAAGAAAACAAAAATAAAACTAAACTAAAAAATAAACCTAAACCTAAAAACTAAACTAAAATAAATAAACTAAACTAAACAAAAGTAAAAATAAACCTAAATAAAAAATAAAAAAATAAAAAAATAAAATGAACTAAAATAAATAAAAAATAAACTAAATATTCCTAAACCTACTAGTTTAGTTAATTTAAAAAAATAAATAAAAGAAACCCTAAACCCTAAACCATAAATCCTAAACCCTAAAACCCTAAACCCTAAACCCTTAAACCTTGAGCCCTAAACCTTAAAACCTATAACCCTAAACCCTAAACCCTAAACCCAAAACCTTAAATAATAGTTACCTAAAAACCTAAATCTAAACTAAATAAAACCTATAAATAAAATAAATAAATAAGCCTAAACCTAAATGAAATAAAAAATAAAATAAAACTAAATCCTAAACTAAAACCTAAACCTAATCATAAACATAAAAATAAAATAAAATAAAAAATCAAAGCTAAACTAACATAAAATAAATAAAAACTAAACTAAACTAAAAAATAAAATAAACCTAAAAATAAAAAGCCTAAATAAAACAAAATCTAAATGTAAAATAAAAATAAAATAACTAAGATAATATAAAATAAAAACTAAATAAAAACCTAAACTTAAATATAAAACCTAAAATAAATAAAAAATAAAACAGAAACCCTAAACTAAAACTAAAAACTAAACCTAAAATAATAATTAAATAAAATAAAATAAACCTAAACATAAACTAAAATAAACTAAACTAAAGTAAATAAAACTTAAACCTAAACCTAAAATAAATGAAACCTAAACTAATTTTATCTACCACTAAACTCCAACTTAGAATACACATTTTGCATTTTATCTCTAAGAGTAAAGCCACTCAACCACCTAAGCATCCTCATCTCTACAACATTTAACTTAGTCACATGCTTCTCTTTAAAACATACTATAAATCATTGCGTGTCTTACCACCATCTTATAAAATATTCCTAAGTTTAAGATACCTTTCAATTACACAATA
The DNA here is from genome assembly GCA_021442155.1 of Cymbidium sinense. Classification (NCBI taxonomy): domain Eukaryota; kingdom Viridiplantae; phylum Streptophyta; class Magnoliopsida; order Asparagales; family Orchidaceae; genus Cymbidium; species Cymbidium sinense. The sequence continues at coordinate 29,519 of JAKCPB010001255.1, read as the reverse complement.
GGCCAGATGCATTCCTCCACTTCAACCATCCAACTTGAATTCTACTAAAAACATCTCCATGTCTTTCACCATCATTTTGAACAAAAGAGCCTAAATATCTGAAGCGCTCATTCTTTTTAATGACTTGTTCACCTAATGTCGGAACACCTCCACCATACTTCTACAACTAAAACTACACTTCACAAATAAACTAAACTAAATAAAGATAAAAATAAACCTAAATAAAAATAAAAAAGAAAATAAACTAAAATAAATAAAAATTAAACTAAATAAACATAAACCTACTAGTTTACTTAATTTAAAAAAATAAATAAAAAAATTGTAACCCTAAACCCTAAACGCTAAACTTACAATAGTAAACTGTAAACCCTAAACCATAAAACCCTAAACCCTAAATCCTAAACCCTAAGCCATAAATACTAAAACCCTAAACCCTAAACCCTAAATCGATAACCATAAACCCTAAACCCTAAACCCTAAAAACCTAAAAACCTAAACCTAAACTAAATAAAATCAAAAAAATAAAATAATGAAAAAAACTTAAACCTAAATAAAATAAAAAAATAAAATAAAATAAAATAAAACTAAAACTAAAACCTAAACCTAAACCTTAACCTAAACCTAAACCTAAATGTAAAAATAAAACAAATAAAAAAATAAAAATTAAACTAAAATAAATTAAATAAAAACTTAAACTAAACTAAAAATAAAATAAAACTAAAAATAAAAAACTAAATAAAATAAAAACTAAATGTAAAATAAAAATAAAATAAAAAAATAAAACTAAATAAAAACTTAAACCTAAAAAAACCTAAAAATAAATAAAATATAAAATCTAAACTCTAAACTTAAAAAAACCTAAACCTAAAATAAATAAAATAAAAATAAACCTAAACCTAAACAAAATTAAACTAAACTAAAATAGATAAAACCTATACCTAAACTTAAATTAAACTAAACCAAAACCCTAAACTAAATATAATAAAATAAACTAAAAATAAACCTAAACCTAAACTGAAAAATAAGACCTAAAAATAAACCTAAAAAATAAACCTAAAAAAAATAAAATAAAATCCTAAACCTAAACCTAAAAAATAAAAAATAAAACCTAAACCTAAAAAATAAAATAAAAATAAAACATAACAAAAATTAAACATAAAGATAAACCTAAACATAAAAAATAAATCTGAATAAAAAGAGAAAAATAAAATAAACTAAATAAAAAAATAAATTAAATAAACTAAATAAACCTAAACCTACAAGTTTACTTAATTTTTTTTTAAAAAAAAAACCTTAAATCCTAAACCCTAAACCCTAAAACTAACCTTAAACCCTAAACCCTAATCCTACAACCTTAAACCCTAAACAGTAAACACTAAACCCTGGACCCTAAACCATAATAAACCCTAAATAGTAAACCCTAAACTAACTCTAAAGCCTAAAGCCTAAACCCTAAACCCTAACCCCTAAACCCTAAAGCCTAAAACCTAAACCCTAACCTCACAATCAAGATCAGATTCTCTTTAAGCTCTCTCATAATGGTGACTTCAACCTCAAAAATGTGTGGCTCCACATTAAAGATACTCATGATTCCTCCTATTCTCCAAACTTTGGAATAACACTATCCCTACTTCTTATTATGTTCTTAACATTCTAAAAATTTTATCCATGTTGATTCCTTGTTGTAAAGGGTTCCATTTACCCTCTAAATGTCAATGTTTCCATATTGAGAATGTTAATCATGTCTTTGTTAATGGGGTCATTGCTTCTAAACTTTGGATTTGGTATGATGACCTTTTTAACATTATCAATTTCAATGGATCTCTTACTTTATATCAACTTCTTGAAATTTTGATAATACTATTAAAGGTCACATTAAAGTTATCATTGCTATCACTTTATCTCGTTCATATGGATGGACCGTAATGATGCAAAACACCGTGGGATCCCTATGAACCATGAGGATTATTAGAACTAAAACAAAATTTGTGACTTGTTTAAAGCCAATCTCATTCATTACGCATCAAATAAATTTGTCAAACCGGCATTAACTGGATGAACCTCTAAAATGATAAGATTGTCTATTGGAAAAACCTCTTGACCATATTATTAAAATCAATATTGATGGCTCGCTCTCATAATGGCTCGTTATGGTGGCATTTTCAAACTCTAAGGGTATAGTTCTATGTGCTTTTGCTTACCCCTTACTTACCCATTTTCTCGAGCTTATGGCTCTTCAAAGCTCTTGAGATTTGCCTCCAAAATGGCTAGCTTAATATTTGGATTGAGGTGGATGCTGTTCTGTTGATTGATCTTTTGACCTCCACTAAGATGAGCAACACTAAATTGTACTACCTCCTCAAACAAACTAGAGCTCTTCTTTCCCAATAAATTTTAACGTCACTGTTTATGGAAGGAAATGCCTCATCACTACCTTGCTAACTGGGTAGATCCGATGGTATCTTTTTTAATCAATTCACCTTACCCAAACACTTGAGGGTGGTTAACTTGGACAACTCGGGTTTATCTCAACTTAATCTACCTTTTGTTGTTTATTGTCCATTCATCCTTTTACTATATGCCTCTTTACTTTATGGCTTTCTGTTCCTTTTTGGGTCTTTTGTGGATGTTTCACATGGATATTATTTGATGTTTTGATCTCTGTGGGCTCACTACTTTTAGCATTTACACTAAAATCATTGTTGAGCTATGTGCATCTAATATCTTGCATTGGAATTTTGTTAAGCTATGTGTCGCCTACTTTGGTTTTATAAATACTAGAGATACTTATCATGATGGGTTTAGCTACCGCTATTACTTACAAAACCGATTATTTTTCAAAGATATTAGCTTGGAGCATCTTAGTTACCTATGCTATTTCTATGCATTATATTAGTGTTCATTATGTTGGGTGCAATATTTATTTTGAAGATTTACTGTTAGGTTGTTGGATTTTAGCTGATAATGATTGGTGGCTGGACTTTGAAATGCTGCTTATCTCCCCTATTAGATCCTGGGCTGCTTCTGATATTCTCTTTGTCTCCAACTTTGAGCTGATGATTTCCTTTTATTTCTGGGAGTTATCTTTTATTTTATTTTTCTGCATGAAGAACTTTTGGGGTCTTGCTGCTTCTACCTCTCCTATACTTCATAACCTTACCGTCACATCCTGTAACAATAATAGATGCAACATCCTGGTTAAAAATCTTTTTATGAAGATTTGGAATTATTTCGATTTTCAATATTCCCGATGTTGTGGGTCTTTCACCTCTCTTTTGTGCTTCTTTTAATGGCTTATCCTATGTTCAAAATTGTTTATTAATCTTCACTAGACATTTTCTCCGAGGATGATATTTCTCCGCTAACCGCTTTATTATCTTAGAGGATCTCATTGATGAGACTCTTTGAACCCTATGGTGGCTCTATTGCCCCTCTTCTTTTATTGGCTTACATGGTTGCAATCATTGTAGTGTTATTTTGCTACTGGATTTCGGATTCACTGCAGCTAATCTTGTTTTAAACTATGGTTGTTGGATCTCTATTATGTGCAAATCGTTGGATCATCTGCCTTTATATATTATTTGTGCTACTAACAATTGGGATGATACTGTCATCACCTGCTGCTATTATTTATTTCCTAGTTTAGCTAGTCTTGGCAAGACCATCTCATTAACTATGGGAATTTACTTATAATCAGATAATTTGAATGGTTTTTTATAACTTGCTATTTTTTATTTCTTGTTGTTGGATGGTCTACTATCTTATATCAAAAAGTCTTTGGGGTTGTCTATCTTTTTTTGTGATTTTAGTATTGTCTTCTTTGTCTAAACCTTTTTTCCCAACCGCTAGATTTTGTTATTTCCTATTCTATTATATTATTTTGCTGTTTCCTTAATGGCTCTCTAGCCTTTACCTTGTGGGTTTTTTTTGCTACCGACCGCTTTATCTAGAAGGTTTTCTATTTTTATTATCCTTTGAACCCTTTTGCTAACATTGTTGGCTTTTGGTCATTAGGGCCCTTTGACCAGCTGGTGGACTTTATGATTAATATCTATTCCCTGATTTTTTATTCTCTAACTGTTCCTACTTTTATCAATTGGGCTACTACTATTTTTTTCCTGCTTCTGTTCTTTCCCACTTGGTTATATTTACTACAGCAAATATCGGATTGTCCATCGATTATTTGGATCTTTTCATATGTTTTGGGTGGATGCTACTTGTTTTAACCGCCTTTTGTTGGTTGAACTGGATTAATACTCTTCATGTCGCTGGGTTTTGGTTTGTTTTGTCAAAGAACTCTCTATTGTAGTTGATTGCTTGTTGGTTTCTACCATGATCCAATGGTTTATTATATGCATATCACCTTAATGCTTTGGTTTACTTTATCCGCTACTATTTTCTCCATCTTGGTTAACTGCTTTCTTTTGCAATGTTTATCCCGGATGGGTGGTTTTATGGACCGGTTTCTCTAGCTAGTTGTTCCTTGTCTTGGATATTTACTATCTTGGCTTTTCGTGGCTCCTATGTTCCTCTCGTTGGTTGTAGGACTCCTGGGTCCCATGTGATACTACATTGATGTTCATGGTTTTCATGATTGTGGTTCGCCTTCCAGATACCTTTTTTATGCTCTATTTAATTATTAAATATGGCAATGTCACCGATGGAGAAGTTTTATGGCCAACTCCTTCCCCGCCTTGGATGTTGTTGTTAAGTGTTGCTATCTTGGTTGGTTTTCACTTTTTAATCTTGCTTTCTCTAGATTCTAATGTTGATACTCATTTGAATCCATTTTGATTTTTTCTTCTATGGGTTCCAATGTTGCATTAACTTCTTTGCTATTGGTGTTGGCTTTTGGAATTATTTACATCTCCGCTTCATCTCCATTCTATCTACATTATCCTCGTTATTCTATTCCCATCTCCTCTAGGTTGGTAACTATGCACCTGCCTTTGCCGATGGTGGTACTATGGACAATTTTTTTTGCTTCTTTTCTCTCTTGGTTGTTTATTGATCTAGATTATCCATTTTGGTTCGATTCGCAATCGAGTTGTAGCTCCAAATGTGTGGTTGTAGGTTTCCGCTACTGACCGCTTTATCTGGAAGGTTTTTCTTTTATTATCCATTGAACCCTTTTGCTACCATCTTTTGGACTTTAGGGCCCTCCAAAGTGGACTTTGTGATTATTATCGTTCTATTTTGATTTTCTAACTATTTTCTATTATCAATGCTAATGTTGTGTTTTCTGCTTCTATTTTTCCCACTTGGTTTTGTTAACATCAAGCGATCTCGTGATTTTCCATCATTATTTGGATCTTTATCTATGCTTCTGGACTCTTGGCCGCCTTGTTGGTATTAACCGCTTTGGTTGTTGGTCAACTGGATTAATACTCTACATGTCGCCTCTTTGGTTTATTTTCCAACTCTATTATAGTTGTTGATTGCTTGGTTGACTTTGCCTTCAACCCTTAATGGTTTATTATATGCATATCATCTTAATTCGGTTATCCGCTATTATTTTCCAACTTTGTCCTTAAATTTGTATCTATTACAATATTTATCGGATGTGGTCTATGGCAAGCTTATCTTTTGTTCTCTAGTTGTTTCTTGTCTTGGATATTTGCTATTTTGGTTCTTGGACCCTATGTTGGCTCCATCTTGGTTCTAGGATTTCTAGATGTTCAAATGTAATATTCTCTATGGTTTTGGTGATTGATGTCCGCTTGTCGCCTTCCGATACCTATTTTATGCCCTACCTACTTGGTTATTAACGATGGCAATGTCTACTATGGAGAGAGTTTTATGGCCAACTTGCTATCCCTTGACTTATGCAAACCGTGATCAATTAATGGGGTTTAACCCGTTCCTAGATTACTTAATTCCCTAATATGGTGTGATTATCTGTGTTTGTCCTTATGGGCTTTGTAGTATTAAAACCATTTTAACTCTTGTCTCTTATCTTTTCACTACCATTGTTAGACTTATGCACCACTATTAAGATGCTCTAACTAATTCTTATTCTAACCCTATCATGCTCTATCCAATGGGTTATCTTATAATCGCCTAATAACAGAATGTACTTCATTGGCATTCTCGACATGGTGTCTTATATCTCTTATTTCTAGGATGGGAACCTCTCTCATTCACTTTCTGACATCTATCTACCTATTTAATTAAAATGTACTAAGGATATCAAACTTTTATCAAATGGATGCAATCAGTTTGTTGGCTATGATGGTCGTGATGTTTCCCCTTTGGTTTGGTAGTTGCTCTTGTGATGTAACCCTTCTAAATGTCTGATGCTCATATTTGCATCTACCCCAACTTGGTGTGATTGAGCCTAAGCCTTCTCTATTTCAACTCTTTACTATCATTCTCATTATGTTTTATCATTTTGTCTCAGATACCTTAACTGCTAACTTTTTTCTATCTACATTCTTGCAGGTGATTCTCTTGTCCTCTTAGGTTTGCTCCAAAGTGTCATGCATTCTCCCATCCCTATTGGCCCTAATCTTCCAGCTTATTATGTTAATCAATTGTTTCTTTAATTGCTTTATTGTTTTCTTTTGCTTTTGGATGTATTTAGATAGGGATTTACTCCCTAGTGATTAGCTCTTTGAGCAATAGTTCTAGTTTATCCCTTAAGGACTTGTAACCCTCTTTTGTGGCAATAAATTCTTACATGGGGTTCCCAAAAAAAAAAAAAAATAATAAAAAACCTAAACCCTAACCCTAACCCTAAACCCTAAACCCTAAAACCCTATACCCTAAACCTTAAATTAACCCTAAATCCTAAATCATAAACACTAAACACTAAAAACCTAAACCCTTAAGCCTAAATCCTAAACCCTAAACTAACCCTAAACCCTAAAAACATAAAAACCTAAACCTAAACTAAATAAAAGCTAGAAATAAGATAAATAAAAAACCTATAACTAAATAAAAATAAAAATAAAATAAAATAAAATCCTAAACTAAAACCTAAACCTAAAGCTAAAAATAAAATAAAATAAAAACTAAAAATCAAATAAACCTAAAATAAAATAAAATAAAAACTTAAACCTTAAAAATAAAAGAAAAACTTAAACCTAAAAATAAATAAAAATAAACCTAACCTAAACTAAAAAAAGAAAACCTAAACCTAAAATTAAAATAAACAAACAAAAAATAAAATATACCTAAACCTAAACTAAACTAAAATAAAAACCTAAATCTGACTTAAACCTACCAAATAAAATAAAATAAATTAAAATAAAGCTAAACTTAAACTAAAAGAAAACCTAAAATAAACCTAAGAAAACTTAAAACATAAACCTAAAATAAAACCTAAAATCTAAACCTAAAAATAAAAAATAAAACCTAAACCTAAAAAATAAAATAAAAATAAAACTCATCTAAAAACTAAACCTAGGCATAAAAAAAACTAAAATAAAAAACTTAAACTAAAATAAATAAACCTAAAATAAATAAACTAAATTAAATAAAAATAAAAATAAACCTAAATAAAAAATATAAAATCAAATCAAATAAATAAAAAATAATCTAAAAAAAGTAAATAAACCTAAACAAAAACCCATAAACCCTAAACCCTAAAACACTAAACTATAAAACCTAAACCCTAAACCCTATACCCTAAACCCAAAACCTTAAAACCTAAAACCTAACCCTAAACCCTAAACCCTAAACCTCAAACCTTAAAGCCTAAACCCTAAGCCCTAAACCCTAAACCCTAAACCCTAAAACCTGCAATCATAAATCCTAAACCCCAAACCTTAAACCCTAAACTAACACTAAAACCTAAACCCTAGACTAACCCAAACCCTAAACTAACCCTAAACCCTAAGAATTAGAAGAACCTTGATGGCAAAAACATCACTCTCAACTAGGCTCAATCTAGTTCTATTGGTGGAGGAGAAGGCGTAGGCGGTGGTTATCGTAGAGGTGGTGGGGGATCTGGAGGTACTGGTGGATTTGGAGGTGGTGGTCGGAGAATTGGTGGTTATGTAGGTGGGAGGAGCGACAGAGGTTCCATTCATGGTTGTCGCGGAGGGAGAGATCATGGATATGATGGAGGATTTTGCTACTTGAGAGGCGGGAGTGGTTCTGATGGGCATTGGAGAAACTGAAGAACAATAGCTCTATTCTACTGCTTATGGAATTGTGTCTTTATAATAGAGATGGTTCTACTTATGTAGGGTTTTTAATTTGCTCTATAGGTGCTCATTTTTTATCTATCTCATTGCTTGTGTCTTAGAAAACTTGAGGTGCTACTTAGTTGATGAAATTAAAAAGAAGAAATGTTGAATCTAAATTTGCTCTCTGTTAAAAAAAACCTTAAACCCTAAACTCTAAACCCTAAACTAAAACTTAAATCCTAAACCTAAAGCATAAACCCTAAACCATAAACCCTACAATCTCGAACCCCTAAACACTAAACCCTAAACCTTAAACCTTAAACCCTAAACCTTAAACCCTAAACCTTAAATCCTAAAACCCTAAATACTAAACCCTAAACCCAAAACCCTAAACCTTGAAACTCTAAACCTTAAACCTTAAAACCATCAACCTTAAACCCTAAACCCTAAACCTTGAACTCTAAACCCTAAATCCTAAACCCTAAACTAACCTTAAACCCTAAACCCTATACTAACCCTAAACCCTAAACTAGCCCTAAACCCTAACCCTAAATCCTAATTGCTAAACTTTGAATAAAGATGTCATTAGGAGTAGATCTAAAGAATGACCTAATCCTAACATAGTTATAACTAAAGAAATTGTCTTCAAGAGTTTCCCTTGGCTATTAGAGATTTGAATACCTCCTAACCCTAAATCATATTATAATACCATATATTATAGTATATTGTAGCATGATATATTTGAGCATGCAATTAGGTTTTTTTGGATATTATAAGATGTTTTGAAATGTTTTAGTTTATTATGGTAATGTGCCCTATAGTCTATATTAATATAAATCATAAAAATATTGATTTAATAAATTAGATGATGAAATTTGTTAAATTTGAAGTGGAAATTAGGTTGTAGTACAAAAGATGTGATGCGCCACTTGTAGTCTAAAAAGTAAGATTTTATGTTCAAAATAAATATTATATGTTGTAGCATAGATAACATCATATATCATAATATATTATTCGCATTTTAATTTTTTTTTTAGTATTTTACAATCATGCAGCCTACACTAGCATTATTTTAAAAAAAATGTTGATTTAGACTTTAAAATGGTGGAATTTGGACAAATTCATATTAGGTAGAGTATGGCATCATAATGTGTTATTTCAGTTTAAAATATGTAAGTGATATGATTAAAATATATAGTTTTTTATTGTTTAAACTAGATTTATGATTTTTTTATCTTAAGCAAACCCTCATGATGTGATATGCAATGTAATATAATATAATATGTTATATTGTATTATAATATAGGATGCCATAACATAAGGTAGCATCATGCATTATAGCATACTATTGTGTATTACTACTTATTGTTTAGCATATTTTAGTTTATTATAGTATGATGTAGTAGATTTTTTACTGGTGTAATTCATAAAAATATTGATTTATAGGCTAAGATGATGGGATTTGGCCAAATTGAAGGTAAGCTTTAAGGAACATCATTGGGGGTGTGCTATGGTGTGTCATTTAATCAAAAGAATGAAATTTTGCATCTAAAATAAATGTTCATTTTTCAACCAAATTTTATAAATTTTTTGCTTAAAGTGATTCATTTTAAGATGTAATGTAAGATAATATATTATATGAAAGCATATTAAAATATAATGTACATAAAAATATAACTTTAAATATATATATGAATGTGGTCATTTGTTACTAAATGTTATTGTACATTTTAGTATGTTTTACTTTTGTTATAATACATTGGGTCAAAACTCACAAAAATGTTAATTTGAAGGTTGAGATGGAAGAATTTAGCCAAATTCATGGCACACACCAAGAAGCAACACCAAGATTATGCTATTTTGTATCATTTCTAATAAAAAAATAACAATTTTACATCCAAAATGAACATTATTCATATTTTGAGAAAATTTTGTTATTTGTTCCCTTTAAGTGATTCTAATGAGGTGTAATGTTAGACAATATATTATATTATAGCAAATTATAATATAACATCATATATTATAATATAATATAGTGTGTTAATTCACACTATAATATTTTTTGCATGATATTGTATAGTTAGTTTAAGCTTGCACCATCAAAAATCCTAAAATGTTGATTACAATGTTAAAATGATGTAATTTGAATGAATACATTATTAGGCTTTTTATTGAAGTATTAAAGGTGTGCATAAAAGAAGAAATAAGATTTGATGAGAATTCCATGTTAAGGACATGAAGGGAGATCCGCTAAGCGATCACACATGCATTGGACCTGACATGCGTGGGGTCTATGTCAAGGGCATAGAAGAAGAAAATTTATTGGGGATAAATTTTGAATTTGATTTGATTATATGATTTGTGAAAAGAAGTTTTGCTTGGGTTAAGAATCTATAATCCACTAGGGATTAAGATCAAATTGACTTTAATTTCTTTTATTTTAATTGGAGGCATACACTGCTGAGATATAGTCTCGAACTGGGATCGAGTATATGAACCTTCCACTGGGAAGCAAGTTCGCTATCTGCTAGGATTAGGATTTGAGTTTGATTTCATAGATTTGTTGGGATGTATCCACGGAATAAGAGTTTGGTTGATTTCTTTGATTTAGACTCTACTAGGGAGTTGGTTTAATTTGGCTCCACTTGGGAGGTTAGTTTTGAATTTAATTTTTTTGCTCAACTTATTTACATATGATTTGGGGATCCATTAGGGACAAGGGTATGATTTAACTCCACTATAGAAAATTAGATTGGGTTTAATTTAATTTGAGTTAATATATGGATCCTATCGTGTGCAATGAACCCATTAAGAATGGGCTATATCAGCCTTGACATACCTCAGGTTTATAAATCCAAAGGGATTGTCTATCGACTGCTGGGTAGAGCTATCCAACTTAAGGGGTTGCCTTTGGTGCAATGACTGCTAGGAAGAAGGCAGGACTTACAAATTCCAAAGTAAGGAACAACCAATGGGGTAACCTGTTGGATGCACAATAAATCAAACCTAACCTAGGGAGACTATTGAGTGAATGCCACTAAGGACTTATGTCAACTCAAAAGTAGTTAAGATTATGTGATTTGATATTATTTGTTTGGTTTAGTTTGATTTCAAATTGAGGGCATATCCATTGGGGATGTGAGCTTGATCAAATTTGATAGATTTAATTTATGGACCATGTCGGTGTGCGATCGACCCACTAAGAAGGGGCTATATCAAACTTATCTTATCAGATTTACAAAAGGGATAGTCTATTGGCTGTGGGGTAGAGCTAGCCAATCTAAGGGGTTGCCTTTCCTTGTGCAATGGCTATGCTAGGAAGAAGGCGTAGTAGACTTACATCATCTAAAGTAGGGAACAACTGCTGGGGTGACTATTGGTAGCACAACAAATGGAAGCTGACTTAGGGGCGACTACTGAGTGAATGTTGTTAGGGACTAATATCAACTGAAGAGTAGTTAAGCAACTTTTATTGAGAGTTTTACTGACATTGTCCTAAAGATCGAATGCCTGCTTGGAAAAAGGTACCGCTAAGGGTGTCCTCCCAATCCACAAGTGAATATATATTTTGTTTATATGTTTGTGTGGACCCTGTTGGTGTGCGAGGGACCATACTGACAATGGGCTATTTCAGGATTCACCTATCTCAGATTTACTAGACCAAGGGAGAATCTACACATCCATAAGACGGATTCTCCAACCATAAGGGTGGATATTAGGAAAGGAGAATTATTCAATCCAATAGTAACCCAAGTACTGTATAAATGGGGTTGCAAAGGATGTGATCCATATATAATGCTCATAGGGGAGGTGCTGCTAGGGGCATTATCCTGAACCCTGAAAAAGAAAGCTTATAGGTGTACAATGGCCAACTCAATGAGAAAGTGTAGTAGACTTACAATTGCCATGAGTGGTATATCCTAAGGTGCGAGAACCAACCAACCTAAGGTGCCCTTTAGTGTGCAATGATAAATCTGGAAAGAAAGCATGTAGGCTTACAATTTTCCAAGTGAAACTTATCATCGGGATAGTTTGTTATCAATGGGACAGATACTATCTAACCTAGAGCAACTACTAAGCAGGGAGTCCCAAGGAAGGACTGGACCCAAACTTGTAGCAGTCAAGAGGGAAGGGGTGTTATCTCAACTACAAGGCACTCATCAGTGTGCAATGGCCAAGAAAGGAAGAAAAGCATAGCAAACTTACATCCTTGAAAGCAAGAATACCATTGGGGTGACACACTAACAGGGTAGCACATCAACCTAACCTAGAGCAGCTATTTAGTGAGTGTCGCAAGGGGTGTTATCTCAACTCAGAGTAGCCCGAGATAAAATATATGTGTTTAATTTATATGTTTGTGCATAGTTAGTGTTTATGTTATGTCGATGAAGGATATGACACCACTTAGGTTCCTTACACCTACCCTAAACACATCATGGTAGATTTGCAAATAAGAATTCTTTCAAGATGTAAGAGATTGAATTTGAAATGGAATTTTCATTGATGATAATTATTTTCAAACATGATTTATAATATTTTTTAAGTAGAGCTGATTGGAAGCATATGCCATCTTTTAAATAAGTCGATAAGATCCTCTAGGTAGGCCTTCTCTAGAAAAGGGCCTTCCCAAGTGGGTTCAAACTTGCCTCCCATCCCACGTGAGCAACATCTCCTTAGAACTAAAATAAGCTCTCCTACTTGAAAGCTCTAAGATAACAACTTGTTGTGAGCTTGAATCATTTTAGCTTTGTACAACTCGATGTTTTGGCATGCCCGCAGGCATCTCTCCTCCAAACCTTCAAGCTCTTCTAACTATAACTTGGTGTTCTACTCTGTTGTGATCTTTCTATCCATAGCTATCCTTAGTGATGAGAGTCAAACTTATAATGGTAGAATGGCTTCAGACCCATACACTATGGAGAAAGGAGTAGAATGAGTTGGAGTTCTATATGTTGTGCAGTAGGCCCATAAGGCTTCAACTAACTGCTCATGCCACTGTCGATTGTTGTTGTCGAGTGTCTTATTCAGTATTTGGATGAGAGTTTTGTTGAAGACTTATGCTAAGCCATTTTCCCTCGAGTAGTCAATGGTAGAATATCTCAATCTATGTTCTCGGAAAAGTTGTTGATCTAAGTACTCTTGAATGTAATATTATTAGATATAATTCATCGAGGCACTTAACCTATATATGATATGGTTCCTAAAAACTAGAGCACATGCCGAAGTGACCTATTTGAGCGAATTTTTTGGCCATTTGGAAAAGTAGTTAGTGCTAAGATGAATTGATGACCCTTGGAAGAATGAGGATCAATTGGACCCACTATGTCGGTACCCAACACTTGAATGGCCATGAGGCCAATGTAGATGTAGAAGGTTGGGTGGTTGGTGTAGGACTACACCATGTATTTGACATTGGTGGCATCAACTAGATATCCATGCAATCTTTGATCATCGAATGGAAATAGTATCCTAGTCTTTGATCTTGCTTTCATCTTGACTGATTGGTTGGCTCCACATAATCTGATTTCATCACAAGCTTCATGGTTTTAAAACAACATAACCACATATGATTGAAAGACCACCAATACAAGACACCATCCATAAGAGGGAAATTGCTCTCTCGCTTCGATGGGCTTGAGACTTCTTGAGGTAATTTTCCTTTATTTAGGTAATCCATGAATGGTTTCCAATCTAACTCATCGTCCTTCTTGGCAATGGCAAACCTCCCTTCAAGAGAGTACTTTTTGATGAGTTCAATACTAATAAAAGATAAGACTTATCTATTTTGGACCTTTATTTATATGAACTCATCTTCCAAACATGCCAACTCTTTAGCAAGCTTGGCTAAAGCATATGCTATGGTGTTCTCTCCTCGAGGAATCTTATAAATGCTAACCTTTAGGATTTGGGCCAACAAGTCCATGGTGTAGTTGTGGTTGTGATGGAGCTTGGGCTTTATAACCTTATAGGCCCAATGATTTGGTTGATAACTAGTTGAGAATCCACAAAGATGTTGATGTTCTGGATGCTTAGAGTAATGGCTAACTCTAGACCGACAATTAGAGCCTCATATTCAGCTTTATTGTTGGTGCAAAGATTAGACAGATGATATGAGAATTTTATCACATCATGGTCTAGAGTTAAGAGAACTATTCCTACCCTTGCTTTTCCTGGAATAATAGATTGTGATTCTTCTCCTCTTTAAGATAAAGCTGCACCATCAAAGTACATCTCCCAGTGGTGAATGCTACTATCCCCTAAGTTCATGATTTGTTCATTAGAGATATCATCACTAAGCGGAGAGTCAGCAGGAAGTGGGTGTGCTACTAAGAAATCTGCTAGCATTTATTGTATCACTGCATGGAGGGGTGTGAAGGTAATGTTAAAATGCAAGAGGATCATGGACCATGGTGCCAACCATTTGGATAGCATCAGCTGTGACATGAGATACTGTATTGGATTGATCTTAGAGATTAAGTTCACCTTATGAGGAAGCATGTAGTGTTGTAGCTTTTGGGATGCAAAGATTAAAGCTAGGCAATGCTTCTCAATGTGTAGATAATTAGCCTCCATAGGGATTAGATGATAGCTAAGGTAGTAGAGTGCATTTTCCTTCCCTTCATTATTGACTTTGGCCAACAAAGCACCAAGTGAGTCATCTAACATAATAGTGTAAAGTATGAGCGATGCCTAGATAAGGGTAAGAACCGGTGGCATCATGGTAATCTTGATGTCTGAAGGCATGCTCACACTTATCATCCCACTTGAACTTGGCATCCTTTTTGACAAGTGTTGAGAATGGATGACATCTTCCTAATAAGTTGGATATAAAACATCTTAGAAATGCATACCACCATTGGAATAAAATGAGTTGAGTTAAAATTTTAGGAGTGGAATTTCTAATATTGCCTTGATCTTCTTTAGATCGATTTCAATTCCCTGGTGTCAGAAAACAAACCCAAAGAATTTTCCTGAAGCTACTCCAAATGCACACTTCAGGGGGTTCATTTTGAGGTTATATTGTATTAACTATTTGAAAACTACTCTCAAGTCAAAGAGATGGTCTTTCTTTTCCCTACTTTTGACCACGAGATCATCAATACAGCACTCGACTTAATGATGAATGAGTTCGTCGAAGACTTGAGTCATAACTCACTAGTATGAGGCATCGTCATTTTTAAGGCTGAAAGGCATGACCTTATAGTAATAGATTTCAATCGGGGTTCTAAAACCAATATTTCTTTCATCTTTAGGGGCCATCTTTATTTGGTTATATCTAGATGAGCCATCATGAAGAGAAGAGGTGAGATGAGATAATGTTCACCATCGACTCGAGATTGGTAATGGAATTCATCTTTTGGACATGCCTTATTTAAATCTCTAAAATCAACGCATATGTGAATTTGGCCATTATTTTTCTTAAGCGGGATGATCTTTGGCTAACCGGTAGGTATTTTCTTCCCGAATGAAAGATCATCAATGACTTCATAAATGACTTGTTCTTGTTTAATGCATGCATCTAGGAGCTTGCTTGATAGGGTTAGCGTAGGTATTACTAGTTTATGGACCACTACAGAGCCAATCCAAGCACCTCTTCATAACTCCATGCAAAGTCCTTAAACATAGTCAATAGCTTAACTAAGTCATTGGTTTTCAATTTCATTCAACAAAGAACATGTATGAGTGGATCTTCTTGATTCTAAGTTGATTTCCGAGCTTGTCATGGTTGACTTGATCTCTTCTTTCTGGTGGTGCATATTTGACTTCAAAATCATCTAGATCATCTAAAGTATCTAAGCACATATATGAGTTAATGTGATTTGAAAAGAACCTATCAGATTCCAAATGATTGGTAATGACTAAGTGTCGTCATCATCGTTGGACCCTTATCTGAATCCAGTCTGGTCTTGATTGAGAGCTTTTGCATTATTCTTCCATATTCTTTAAGTAGTCGACTTGTGCTTTGACCAAATATGTGGGATTAAACCTTTCTTTGCTAAATTATGAACACACAAGGCAAGTACCAATCAAAACATAATTATATTAAATATTTATATGAATCATCCTCAAGTTCTACATCAACTTCATGACTTAATGATGATGCTCCCAGAAAGAACAACTGAGTCTTCACACCTGTGGATGACTTAGGGGCTTCTTGAACTACCAAACCCTTAGCTTTTTGATAAGAAAGTGGGGTTAGAGCTAAGTTCCCAATGATGCTAACTATTTCACATATAGACTTGGATATGCTTTGCTTTGGAGCCCATTTCATTCTCCTCAAGTGTCACCTCAAGGGAATCTACTATTGAAGAGCTTTTGGTGAGGTAACCATATAAGACTCATCTTATGAACTAGATTGTATATAAGGATAGTAGGTGTACTCATAGCTAGGACATATCTTATTGGGTGGCAAATAAGGTTTTCCACCCGGGACTATATGACTAGCCTCTTCCTATACAGTGGAGGTTAGGTCATCCTATATGCTCAAATGGAGTAACAAACTATGAGTGAATCTAATGTTAGCCTCCACTTCCTCCTCAAGTCTATTTTCCTTTTAATTTTTATTTTCATTTTCTCTTTTTTTATTTTTCTTTTCTTTTTTCTTTTATTTTTTTTCTTTTATTTTTAAACTTTAACAAGTTCACAGAATATACTTATTGATTTTGAGGGAGGTAGTAAGCATCCTCATATATATGACCTCATGAACTATAAATGGCTTGAGATCTCCTTTGACACGTAGATGATCCCCTCTCATGAACTTCATACTGATGTAGAGATGAAACTATGTTGTTCTCATGTATCCATTGTCTCCCAAACAAATTGAAAGATGTATCCAAGTATAATGTGAAACTTGGCGGTCTTCCAATCATCTATCTCCAAGGGCAACACTATGGAGCCTAAGACTTGTTGACCTCACTTTTTGGAGTCATTCATATTCCCATCTTAGACTTAGGAGTCTTCTAGACACTAAGACTTCTAGTCATAAGACACTTCTAATAGGTAAACACTTAACCTAAGCCTAAGGACTTAGAAGGGTTAACCATAAGATTAGGTTATGCCTTAGGGATTAGGATAATCCACTTACCCTACAACCCAATCCAATCCATGTTCACCTTCTCCAAACCTCAAGTTCAATTCAAACATCAAATTCAAATCCAAATCCAAACCCAAATTCCAAAACCAAATGATTGAAGCATGATCAAATCCAAACTTGAAACCCTTCCTAAGCATCTATCCCATGGACTTAAATCTTAATCCAAATCAATCCAAAATCAATTGATTTTCATCATAATCAATTTTTCTTCAATCATCATCCTAAATATAATCAAATCTACATTCAAATGATCAAAACTAAATCAAATTAAATCAAAACCTTCTTAAGCCATGATCCCATGGACTTTGCCAAATCTTAATCCAAATCAAGTCAAAATTGATTTTTCACAAATCAATCATATTTTCAATCATCTTCACAATTTAAATGAAATATACATTTAAATCATCAAAACTAAATCAAACCAAATCAAAATCCAAACCTAAGCCACATGAGACAACTCCATGGACTTAGCCAATTCCTTCATTCCAAACACAAATTCAATTGATTTTCTCATGTATCAATCTTCAAATAATATTAACAAATATAAATGAAATATACAATCATCAAGCCAAACCAAAATCAACCCAAGTCAAACCCAACTTAACCCTTTTGACTTGAAATGTTCAAATGAACCAAAACCCATTTAAACCAAACCAATTGAATTTATATATCAATCTCAAATCCATATATAAACTCAACTAAATCAAATTCAATCCAAAATCAAGACAACTAAACCCAATTGGTCCACTTCACCCAAAGTGGCAATTTGACCTATTTGAGCAAGTTCTACCCAAATTGGATTGAACCAAGCCCATCAAAACCTCTCATCATGATTATTGATCACCCTAGGTTGATAAATTATCACAAATTGGGTCAAACCAAGTCAACTTGGTCATTTGACCAAGTCAACCCTTAACCCATATGAACTTAAACTAGCCAAATTTCCTTGAAACAAATGGTCCATACCAAGTCAAAATCAATATTTGAATATGATTTGACCTTCAATTGAGTCAAACCAAACCCAATTGGCCCTCTTGACCTAAGTTGACCCAAATTGATCTAAAAGACTAAATTTGGTCAAATCAAAATATAAACCAAATTGATTGCAACCAATGCCTCAAGTTCATTCCAAATTGATTGTTGAACTTGACTAAAGCCATGATTGGACCCAATTGAACCCAATTGACCTACTTAGCCAAAATTGACCTAAAGGTTCAAGTTGGCCTAAATCAAAACCAAATCAAAATTAGTGAAACCAAAGCCTACAATCATCTTCAATTGGTCAACTAAACCCAAACCAACACCCAAGCCAATTTGACCAATTTGTCAATTTGGTCAACTTCCATTTGACCCAAATGAATTCAAATAAGCCAAAATCAAATCTAAGCCAAACTAAACCAAACCAATTTAACAAAACATCTCAAATGATCATATGAACTTGGCTGATTTTACCCAATTTGACCAATTGGTCAACTTGAACCTAATTTGACCTAAATGAGTCAAATTGAGCCAAACTAACCAAATCAATTCCAATTGACTTGAAATTTAGGATAACCCACTTTTGGCTCATTTCAAATCTTCAAATCAAATCAATGATCATTCTACTTGGTCAAGGGAATCTATGAGAGAAATCACCCATGTAAGTGCATTTCCATTCCTTGGCCACTTTTCTCTGGTCCACCTTGGCACCAAGGACACTACGACCCAAGGGGTGGTTGGGTTGACATGACCCATGGGAGTGAAATCACCTCACCCTCCCCATTGGAACATTTGAAACCCAGGACACCCATGATTCCTCCTTGGCCACCACCACCAACCAACCAAGCCAACTCACCTCTTCCCTACCACCCATGACTCCTAAGATGGTGGTGCCATGAAATAATCGATCCTAATCGATGAGATGAGCAGGGGTATATAACCTCATTTTACTCAAACACACACAAAAATCATTCCTCAGCCTAGCTACCCAAGAGGCCGCCAGAGCCATTCCCTAAGCTCCCAAGCTCATTCCTTAATTGAAAAATGCCATTAATATTTCTCACATGGCTGATAGGATTAGGCTTTAATTAGGCTTAATTAAATTTTTTAATGGTGAAACTTCTAAAAATCATAAAATCATAGAAATCAAACAAATGCAAATAAATACTCATTTAAAGGTATTTCAGGAGAATTAATTTAAAATGATTTGATAAAATTTTGAATAGATTAAGGTTTAATAAAATTAATTAGCTTAATATTTCTTAATTACTTGAATTAATCCCAAATTTTGTGGGTTAATTTAATGGATGACCTCACCTCTCATGATTTTCGATTTTGTGCTCACTTAATTAGAAAAACTAATTAAATAATAAATACTTTTTAAGTTAATTAATGATTAATTAATCCCATTAACAGTAATTAGTTAATTAAGTTTAATCATTGTTCATTAAGTAGATGTAAGGAATAGTGTTGGGACCCCTTTACTTAAGTTCATTTCACCCTTTTTTAAACTAAAATTTATTAAGATTTAACTATTTAATTAAATGACTTAATTAAATTGAAATCATAATCACATCAGACCTTAATTAATTAAATCATGGGGTACATCTTTAGGTGTTTAATAACCTAAAGAAGTTTAATGAAATTATGATTAGTCCATATGTGTGGGAAAACCATAAGTGTAATTAATTAAGTCCCTTAATCTTATTAACTATTAATCAAGAGCCAATTACATTAGGCACCTTTTATTTCCTAGGATCATTACAAGTTTATTTTCCATGCATATCATGTTGGCTCATAATTATTTAGTTAATTACTTTAAGGTGACATAAGTAAGGGTAAAAAATTAATATAATTAAGGGTTCAACTTAATTAAGCCATAAAATCAACTTAATTACATTTCTTTAAATTAAATCAAATCATTTATGTGGGAATGGGCTTAAAACAACAAGTGATGATTTCTCTTCTCCTCTTTAAATCAAATGAAATCATAAACTTAATTAATAAAGAAGCTTTGGTTTGCTTTAAATAATATTATTTATTTGATTGTCGCTAAGAACTAGTTTGGTTGAATGAATCACATGCTTATATTTGATTGTCCTTTTTCCAATCATGTTAAATTTAATATGTAATTTGAATTCATGCATCCATCTTTTTTTGAAAATCAAGTAAAAGATAATGGATTTTCTTTATGTGTTAATTTAATTTAATATATGCATGGATTTTATCACTATTAAATCAAATGTATTTTGAAAAGCTTATAAATGAATAATGATATGTGTTATGATGCTTGTTATAAATACATAAGAAATGCATGGGCTTATAAATTAAGTGTATGTATAAGATTGAATGGTAATGAATATATAGTTTGAACATCCCAACACGAAGCTTTAGCTAGCACCAAAATCATTTGATTACCTCACTTCCTAGTTAACATTACCATTTGATTTCATTCTTATGTATTTCAACATTAAAATTTGGATAGAGCTTTAATTCATATATATAAATGATTCAATAAAAAATATATAATCTTTGCATGGTTTTCTTTCCCTCATTTATGTATAGATACATGTGTGTTCAAGAAAACAAGTATATAGTCTAGACATCCCAGGAATACGAGGCTTTAGTTAGCTCCAAGGAGGTCATTTGATTACCTTATTCCCTTTAACAATGACGTACTTGCCTATATCTTTACATGTATATGTATATGTGATTAGTGAATGAAAATTTTACATTAAAATTGCATGCATTTATAATTGACTAAGTGGTTGAATTAATTAGCCATATGTTTTGGAGCTTACTTCATATGTTCATGTATACTACATATGTTTGAATGCAAATGGGTATAAAGTCTAGACATCTCGAGAATATGAGGCTAGCTCAAAGGTCATTTGATTACCTCACTTCTGGTTTATGACAAATGCTTATTTAATTTCATTCTTATGACCTTTTGTATAAGAATTTGGATAAAGTTTTAAATTAATATGTTTAAATAATTCAATCAAATAAAATATAAATTCTAAACATACACATTCATCATTTAAGTGTGCTAAAATATATGCATGTATAGATACACTTAGGATTAAATCATATGCATGTTACATGATGGAAAAAATGATTTAATATATGCCATGTATAGTATTAAATTAATCTTAAGATGCCTTTCATTTTGAATAGGATTATTTAAAGTGAACCTAAACTTAGGATTAATTAAATCATTTAATAAACCATTCACTAAAGAGAACTAAATCAAATTAATATACTTTAGAAAGTGACTTAAGGTAGGGATGAAAGAGGGAAATCCTCTTTTCTTCTCTTTATAACACTTAGTTGCTAAGTGTAATCAAATGAAACAAAAGAAAACACTAATTAAAATTCTCATATAAATTAAGTAACTTCATGAAATCAACCTTTCATGTTAAATTGAATCCTTCTACACTTAGAAAATACAACACTAATGCCTAACAAGACTTACCACACAAGCCTTAATACACATTAGAATTAAGTCACCACTAGCTCTAAGTTAGGATGGTGTATGATGTGATGCATATATTTTTTGATGATGTATTATTTTAGATTGGATGTTAGGGTGTATGCTTCATAGACTAGATGATAGGCCAATATTAGCTTAATCATATTTTTGTAGATTAAGCTTAAGGGATGCTTAAAATAAATGTGAATGCTTTTGTAGGTTGCTTAAATTAAGCATAATCCAAGTTAGGGAGGTGGGCTTAGTTACCCATGTGTAGGGTGCTAAGTCAAATTATAAATACAATTGCTTGGGATTATATGTATATTTAGCTAACCTCTATTTTAGGTGTAGTTAGATTTACTTTTCCACATAAATGTAATTTTTTTCAATAGGAATTAGGATTAGTGCTATGGGGATTAGGATGAAGTGGCTAGGCTTTATCTGGGGTGCCTTTGATGCCTTTGAAGCAAGCACCATCCAAATCAAAGAAGGAACCAAATCAAATGGAGATATGAAGAAAGAAGACCACCATAGCATTTAATACAATTATAATTATTCTTTCATATTCCGTTGTATAAGGGTAGAGCTTCGGTACACCTTTTCTCTTTGGGTTGTATGGCTGATGCACCGACCTTTTATTCTTTTATGATAGTTTATATAATTGTTTGATGTTATGTTTATATTGTGCATTAGGATGACGACATGCTTTTCATAGTTTCTTAAATGATTGATGCTTTAATGTGTGGCTTGGATATGATTAGGCTCTTAGGATAAAATAACTTTTCTACCCAACTAATCACTCATAACTAAATTTTAAACAACTCAAAACCTCATCATAAAGCCTAAGACATAAATAAGATAAATATTTAGCAACCCCTTAGCTGTATGGTTGTATGTTTCACATCATACATGCATATTCTTTCTCTCTTGAACATGAAGGATCTCAATCCTTATTCGATAAAGGAATGCTTGACCTATGAGGGCATCCCTTGTTGAGGAGAACACCTTCTTCTAGCTGATTTGACCCATATCCTATTTCATCATGCATTTAGGCATAAGAAATCTAAAGCTCTATCAAAATAATGTAATGAAATAAAATTTGAAAAGATTTTTTCATCTATAGATTAAGTCATATGCTTATACCACTCATACTCTAGTCTCTTAGGAGTGTGTTTAGGACTTTAGTCTCTTTCTAATTAAATAACTACCCTATCTTATTCAATTCATAAGACCACTACATGGTTTTAAAATTATAGGGGAGTTAGTTACTAGGTATAAGTCAGTCAAACAATTTATTCTCTCTTGTGAGTAAACCCTTATGTCCACAGCTTAGATTTTTGGTCATGCTTTAGCTCATACTAAAGCTCCCTATATTTAGGATCTAGGTAGCTATTTATTTTGAATGAGCATAAATCCTCACCTCTTATGCATTCCCACAACCTTGTGTTGGTGGATTATAAGCCTAGTAATCTAATTAAATTTCAACTCAAAACATATAAATCTCCTCAACTTCAAAATTATAAAGCCCAACCATGGGATAGAGAATGCTCACTAAGCTTCCTAGTATCATTAGCATTTCCTACTTATTTCATTTGGATTCTAAAATAAGTCTTCTCCTTGAACTTTCCCAATTGATTTTCCAAATATAATAAATCTTTGATAGTCTAACCTTGAAATCTTTGGAGATGATAATTGTCTCTTTAATCGAGTATTCTTAGGAAATTTCATTTCTTAAGATGTAATTTACTATAAAGGCTTACCTCCATAGAGAACTTAAGAACACGGTTTAATATAAACCCTACTTTATTCATCCATGTAAAGTAGGGAAAAATCTTACATTAAGATCATGCCTTATGACTCCTTATTATGTGATTAGGACCATTGGGTGATGCCTCTATCTTTTTTAGATATCATACCTCAATGTTGTACTCAATCACCTCTAAATGTACCCCTCCCCTACATCCAAAAATAAACACCCCAGGCCTCTCACCTTGTTCATTGAATCCTCAACATCCCTTTCTTTTTTGGGTTTGGAGATGTCGATCCTCAAGTAGGCAAGGGTTCTTGACTTATAATGTTGTGATACAGGTTGCAACTCTAACTTTGTATCTACCAACATCTAATGTAATGTAAAGAGATGGTTGTAGATTATCCCCAGGAGTCTTCATGCTAAATGTAACTAAATAAAACAACCTAAAACTAAAAAACATAAAAAATAAATTAAAGAAAAACTAAACTAAAAAACCTAAAAGATAAAATAAAATAAACTAAATAAATAAATAAATAAACTAGAGCTAAATAAAATAAAATAAAAAATAAAACTTAAACTTAAACTAAAAGAACTAAAAAAATAAATAAAACCTAAGCTACTTAAAAAGAAAATTAAAATAAACCTATATAAAATAAAATAAACCTACTAATAGAATAAAAAATAAAATAAATAAAAGATAAACTAAAATAAATAAAATAAACCTAAAATAAATTAAAAAACTAAATAAAACCTTAACCTAAAATTAAACAAAAAATAAAACATAAAATAAAAAAATAAAACCTAAACCCTAAACTAAAAAAAACCTAAACCTAAAATAAAAATAAACATAAACATAAACCTAAACTAAAATAAACTAAACTAAAATAAATAAAACCTAAACCTAAACCTAAAATAAACTAATCCTAAACCTAAACCTAATCTAAATAAAATAAAACAAACTAAAAATAAACATAAACCTAAACTAAAAAGTAAAAACTAAAAATAAACCTAAAATAAAAACCTAAAACCTAAATCTAAAAAAATAAAATAAAAACCTAAACCTAAACCTAAAAAAAAAAAATAAAACTAAACTAAAAAATTAATCTAAACCTAAAGCTAAACCTAAAAAATAAACTAAAATAAAAAATGTAAACTATAATAAATAAACCTAAAATAAATAAACTAAACTAAATAAAATAAAATAAACCTAAATAAAATAAATAAATAAATAAACAAAACAAATAGAAAATAAACTAAATAAACCTAAACTTACTAGTTTACTTAATTTAAAAAAAAATAAAAAATTAAATAATTAAAACCCTAAACCCTAAACCCTAAACCCTAAACAACCTAAACTAAACCTAAACCCTAAACCTAAACCCTAAATCCCTAAACCCTAAACCCTAAAACTCTAAACCTAAACCCTAAACTAAACACTAAACCTCCCTAAAACCATAAACCCTGAACTTTAAAACCTATACCCTAAACCCTAAAACCTACAACCCTAAACCCCAAATTGTAAACCCTAATCCATAAAAACCTAAAAACCTCAACCTAAACTAAATAAAACCTAAAAATAAAATAAATAAACAAACTTTAACCTAAATAAAATAAATAAAATAAAATAAAAACCTAAACCTAAACCTAAAAATATAATTAAATTAAAAGTAAAAACTAAACTAAAATAAAATAAATAAAAACCTAAACTAAACTAAAAAATAAAATAAACCTAAAAATAAAATACCTAAATAAAATAAAACCTAAACGTAAAATAAAATAAAGCTAAAGTAAAATAAAAATAAAGCTAATAGAAAGTAAACCCTAAACCTAAATCCTAAACCTAAAACCTAAACCCAAAGCTTAAACAGTAAACCCTAAACCCTAAACCCTAACCCTAAACCCTAAACCCTAAAACCCTCAGCTCTAGATCCTAAACCCTAAAACTTAAACCCTAAACCCTAAACTCTAAAAACCTAAAAACCTAAACCTAAAATAAATAAAACCTAAAAGAAATAAATTAGAAAAACCTAAACCTAAATAAAATAATAAAATAAAATAAAACTAAACTAAAATTGAACCTAAACCTAAAAAAGAAAGTAAAAAAATAAAAAAAACAAAAACCTAAGAAAACTAAAAAATAAAATAAAACTAAGAATAAAAAAGCTAAATAAAATGAGATAAACTAAAAATAAACCTAAACCTAAAGTAAAATGTAAAACCAAAAAATAAACCTAAAACCAAAATAAAACCTAAAACCTAAACCTAAAAAAATAAAATAAAAATAAAACTCAACTAAAAAATGAACCTAAACCTAAAAAATAAAATAAAATTTAAAACCTAAACTAAAATAAATAAACTTATAACAAATAAACTAAACTAAATAAAAATAATAAATAAAAATAAATAAAAATAAAAAAGTAAAATAAACTAAAATAAATAAAAAAATAAACTTAATAAACCTAAACCTATTGCATTACTTAATTTTTTTTAAAAAAACCCTAAACCCTAAACCCTAAACCCTAAATAAACCTAAACACTAAACCCTAAACCATAAACCCTAAACCCTAAACCCTAAACCCTAAACACTAAACCCTAAAACCTAAAAACCTAAAAACCTAAACCTAAACTAAATAAAACTGAAAAATAAAATAAATAAAAAAATTTAAGCCTAAATAAAATAAAATAAAATAAAAACTAAACTAAAAATTAAACCTAAACTTAAAAAAAATAAAATAAACTAAAATAAAATGAATAAAAACCTAAACTAAACTAGAAAATATATAAAATAAACTTAAGAATAAAAACCTAAATAAAATAAAAACTAAACGTATAATAAAAATAAAATAAACCTAAAATAAAATAAAATAAAACTAAATAAAATGTAAACCTAAAACAAAACCAAAAAAAACATAAAATAAATAAAAATAAATTCTAAAGTTAATTATAAAAAAACCTAAACCTAAAATAAAAAAATAAATAAAATAAAATAAACCTAAGCCTAAACTAAAATAAACTAAACTAAAATAAATAAAACCTAAACCTAAACCTAAACTACATATAATAAAATAAACTAAAAATAAACCTAAACCTAAACTATAAAATAAAACCTAAAAATAAACCTAAAATAAAAACCTAAAACCTAAACCTAAGAAAATAAAATAAAAACCTAAACCTAAACCTAAAAATAAAAATAAAACTTAAACCTAAAAAAATAAAAATAAAACTCAACTAAAAATAAACTGAACCTAAAAAAAAACTAAATAAATCTAAAATAAATAAACTAAACTAAATAAAATAAAAAATAAAATAAAATAAATAAATAATAAACTAAATAAACCTAAACCTATCGGTTTACTTAATATTTTTTTAAAAAAAACTAGAAACACTAAATCCTAAACCCAAACCCTAAACCCTAAACCATAAACCCTAAATCCTAAACCTATCCCCTAAACCCTAAACCCTAAATCATAAACCATAAACCCTAAAAAACCTTAATCGCTAAACCCTAAACATAAACTTAAAGTAACTAAATAAATTAAAAAATAAACCTAAACCCTTAAACCTAATAAACCTAAACCTAAACATAAACCCTAAGATTGGGCAGAACCTTTACGACAGGAACATCATCATCATCGAAGCTCATTCTATATCTAAGGGAGAAAAGACGGAGGCAATATCATAGTGGTGGGGAGGATCTATAGCTAGTGGATATGGAGGTGGTGGTCGAGTAGTGGTGGTTATGGAGGAGGAGGAGATGGATGTTATGGTGGTGGAAAAGAGATGGGGATATGATGGTGGATCCGCCACTGAGAGGCCGAGGTGGTCAAGTGAACTATACAAACTAAAGAACCGATCCGACTGCTTATAGAACGTCTTTATAGAGATGGTTCTAGTTATCTAGGGTTTTGATTTTTTATGCATGCTCATTTTTTATCTATGTCATCGCCTATGCCTTGGAAAACTTGGTGTATTACTTGGTAAATGAAATAAAAAAAAAAGAAATATTGAATCTGAATTTTTTCTCTTTTAAAAAAAATACCTTAAACCCTAAACTAAAATCTCAACCCTAAAACTAAAACCTAAACCTTAAACCCTAAACCGTAAACACTAAAACCCTAAACCTTAAATCCTAAACCATAAATATTAAACCCAAAATAAAGCCCTAAACCCTAAACTAACCCTAAACCCTAAACCCTTAAAAGCTAATAGCCTAAACCTAAAATAAATAAAACCTAAAAATAAAAAATATAAAAAAACCTAAACCTAAACCTAAAATAAAAATAAAATAAAAAATAAAAACTAAATTAAAATAAAATAAATAAAAACCTAAACTAAACTAAGAAAATAAATAAAATAAATAAAACTAAACCTAAAATAAAATTAAAAAGACCTAAAATAAAATAAAATAAAATCTAAATAAAAATGTAAACCTAAAAAAAATAAACCAAAAAAAATAAATATAAAATAAAATCTAAGACCTAAAACTATAAAAAAAAAAACCTAAACCTAAAATAAAAATAAAATAAACCTAAACCTAAACTAAAATAAATAAAACCTAAACTTAAACCTAAAATAACTAAACCTAAACCTAAACCAAAACTAAATAAAATAAAATTAAATAAAAGTAAACCTAAACTTAAACTAAAAAATAAAACCTATAAATAAACCTAAAACATAAACATAAGAAAATAAAATAAAAGCCTAAACCTAAACTTAAAAATAAAAATAAAAACTAAACCTAAAAAATAAAATAAAAAATGAAACTAAACTAAAAAATAAACCTAAAGCTAAACCTAACCCTAAAAAATAAACTAAAATAAAAAACCTAAACTAAAAGAAATAAACTTAAAATAAATAAACAAAACTAAATAAAAAAGTAAACCTAAATAAAAGAAAAAAATAAAATAAACTAAAATAAATAAAAAAACTAAATAAACCTAAACCTACAAGTTTACGTAATTTAAAAAATAAATGAATAAACCCTAACCCTAAACCCTAAAACTAACCCTAAACCCTAAACTCTAAACCCTAAAACCAACAACCCTAAACCATAAACCCTAAACCCTAAACCCTAAATGCTAAGCCCTAAATCATAAACCCTAAAACCTAAAAACCTAAACCTAAACTAAATAAAGCCTAAAAATAAAATAAATAAGAAACCTAAACCTAATTAAAATAAAAAAATAAAAATTGAAACTATAACCTAAAAACCTAAACCTAAATAAATAAAATAAAATATAAAATAAAAATTAAACTAAACAAAATAAATAAAACCTAAATTAAACTAAAAATAATAATTATATAAAATATAACCTAAACGAGTAATAAAAATAAGAAACCTAATGTAAAATAAAATAAAACTAACTAAAACTTAAACCTAAAAATAAACCTATAAAGACCTAAAATAAATAAAATGAACCTAAACCTAAACTAAAAAAGGCCTAAACCTAAAATATAAAATAAAATAAACCTAAACTAAACTAAACTAAACTAAACTAAAATATAAAATAAAACCTAAAATAAAAATAAACTAAACCTAAACCCTAAACTAAATAAAATAAAATAAACTAAAAAACGTAAACCTAAACTAAAAATAAAACCTAAAAATAAACCTATAATAAAACCTAAAACCTAAAAAAAAATCTAAACCTAAACCAAAACAAAATAAAATAAAATAAAAACTAAACTAAAAAATAAACATAAAAAAAACCTAAAAAAATAAACTAGAATAAAAAGCTAAATTAAAATAAATAAACTAAGCTAAATAAAAAAACAAACATAACTTAAAATATAAAATAAATTAAAAAAACTAAATAAACCTAAACCTACCAGTTTACTTAATTTAAAAGAAACCCAAAATGCTAAACATTTAACCCTAAACACAAAATCCTAAACTAAAACATAAACCCTAAAACTAATAAAACCAAACACTAAAAAAAATAGAATACAACATCCTAAAATTCCTAATCCCTAAACATAAACCCTAATCCACAAGCCCTAAACACTCTGAATCCCCGGGATACTGGGTGCTGAGCCTCACTTGGGCGTGAGATCCACTGGGCCCAGGCCGCAGGCCTGGCGGCTGCAGGCCCT